>BQNB010017400.1:0-64555 GCA_026074375.1 Tanacetum coccineum | reverse complement strand
GTCTTGCCACTATCCTGTTCAAGTACAACCTCGCCAATTTGTCTAATGGATCATTTTCCCTTATTGGCAAGAAATGAGCAAATTTAGTAAGTCGATCCACGATCACCCAGATGGTGTAGAAACTGTGTGACGACTTAGGAAGTTTGGTGATAAAATCCATCATGATATTATCCCACTTCCATTCGAGTATTGCTGGTTGTACTAACAGTCCTGGTGGCCTTTGGTGTTCAACCTTGACCCTCGCACACGTCAGGCATTTGCTAACATACGTGGTGATGTCAGCCTTCATGTTTAGCCACCAATATAATTTCTTCACATCTTGGTACATCTACCGGGATGCATAGAATATTTCGACTTGTGGGATTCGTGTATAATCACGGATCTTAAGTCTCCATAGCAAGGTAGCCAACTTCTACCGTCTAAACATAAGGTCTTGTCGGTACGTGGTTCCAACCTTTCCTTGGGTACATTCCTTCTGATCATACCGCCTACATCTTCATTTACAAGATTTTCTGTTTTCAGGGCTTCGATATGAGCTTCTAAAATTCATATAGTCATAACCAAGGCTCGAACCCGCAATGGCTCAATCCGTTCCTTACGGCTCAAATCATCGGCCACTACGTTTGCCTTCCCCGGGTGATAACGAATGTCACAATCATAGTCACTCAGTAATTCTAGCCAACGGCGTTGCCTCATGTTAAGCTCCTTTTGATCAAGAATATGTTGTAGACTTTTATGATCGGTGCATTTGGTTCCATATAGATAGTGTCTCCATATCTTTAGGGCAAACACTACCGATCCAAGTTCTAAATCATGAGTGGTGTAGTTCTTCTCGTGAACTTTTAGTTGTCGAGAAGCATAAGCAATCACCTTCTCTTTCTGCATCAATACAGCACCTAAACCCTTGTGTGACGCATCACAATAGACCACAAAGTCTTCGCTCCCCTCAGGTAAAGCCAGAATTGGTGCACTGCATAACTTCTGCTTTATTAACTGAAAAGCGTTCTCTTCCTTTTCACCCCAGTCGAACTTGATTCCTTTCTGAGTAAGTTTCGTCATGGATTTAGCAATCTTTGAAAATCTTTCGATGAACCTTCGATAATAACCAGCAAGACCTAAAAGTTGGCGGATCTTCGTTGGTGTCTTAGGAGACGCCCAATCTTTGATAGATTTTATCTTGGATGGATCCACATGTATGCCTCTACTATCAATGACATGTCCGAGAAATTTTACCTTCGGAATCCAAAATTCACATTTTGAAAAATAAGTATATCATCGATGAAGACAATTACGAACTTATCCAAGTAAGGCTTGCATACTCGGTTCATGAGGTCCATGAATACCGCAGGTGCGTTTGTTAGTCCGAATGGCATAACCTGGAACTCGTAATGGCCATACCGAGTTCGGAATGCCATCTTTGGAATGTCTTGCTCTCGCACTCTAAGCTGGTGATATCCTGATCTCAGATCTATCTTCAAATAAATACTTGATCCTTGGAGTTGATCAAATAAATCGTCAATCCTCGGGAGTGGATAACGATTCTTTACTGTTAGTTTATTTAGCTCCCGGTAGTCGATGCACATCCTGAATAACCCATCCTTCTTTTTGACAAATAAGACCGGGGCTCCCCAAGGTGAGGAACTAGTCCTTATGAATCCTTTTTCGGAAAGCTCTTGTAATTGTTTCGATAATTCCTTCATTTCGGATGGAGCTAATCGATACGGTGCTCGAGCTACGGGTGCAGCTCCTGGAATTAAGTCGATCTAGAATTCCACTGGTCGAGCAGGAGGAAGACCTGGCAAGTCCTCGGGAAATAATTCAGGAAAATCTCGGACGATTGGTACGTCCTTTATTTGTTTTCCTTCCGACTTGTCCTCCTCTTTCTTGGCGGATATCTGCGCCAAAAAGACCTGGCATCCTTTTGCCATGTACTCTTGAGCTTTTGAACATGAGATAACTATCAACCGAGATTCTCTCCCGTTGCTACTTTTATTGCCACAAAAAGTCAAAGTTTCATTCCCATAGGGAACTTGAACAAGTTTCTCATCGTACACGATCACGGCGTGACATCTTCTTGTTCACACGGCGTGACATCTTCTTAACCAGTCCATACCGATAATGACATCGAAACTACCCAGTTCTACGGGCATTAGATCTATGTTGAACGGATGGTCTAAGAAATTTAAAGTGCAACCTCATATAATAGTGTCTATCCCGACTAATTTCCCATCAGCTAATTCGACATCATAACAATTTTCTAATGGAGTTGGGGCGATGTTAATCAAGGAACTAAATGCAGTGGATATAAAGCTTCTCTATGCACCAGGGCGGGAATAAGATAGATGCATATGGTTTATTTAAGAGGAAACGTACCATGAAGACATTTGGCATCTGGTTTCCAATGCATTCCCTCTTTTTCTGCTTTCTAACTGCATAAACCCAGCCTTGTGCATTCTTATTTCCCTCCATCTTTACTTCTTCATATTTGGGAAATCTCTCTTTGAAATGCCCTGGTGCTCCATACTCAAAACAACCATTTCCCTTGGGAGCTGCCCCATTGCCCTTCTGAGTAGATGGAAAACATATGTTGTTACAGTAACTCCTATATTTCGAGCAAAGTGTCCTATTTTGTTGCAGTTGTGGCACCTCTGGGTGCACGGGCCATTGTGGTGAAGGTGGCACTTAGTGCATTTGGGCAGAGATCCCCCATAAGGCTTCCTTTCGCCTGTCCCCATATTGTAGACCTTGGCTACATTTTGCCTCTTAAAGGTTTGTTGCTGGTGACCATGGTTGTTTCTGGATGAATCATTCAAGCCTTCCTTTTTGTTGTCAGATTGACTTTCTCGCGTAGGTATACAAAGTTTCTGATCATTCAAGTCATTGGCCAACTTATTGTCATCATCCAACGTCTTGGGGTCTGGAAGACTGACGTTCCGCATAATTGTATGTCAGGAAGTCTATGATGTACTTGTCAACTTCTCGTTTCGTTTGGCAACAAAACTTGTTAACATATTTCAGGGTTAGCTTTGGAAACGTTCAGTGTATGCTGGAACATGTTTTCCAATGACTTTAGGTTCCCAACCGATTTCTAATTTCTTGGATTTCACCTGTGGACATTACTTGTCCGTCATCTTTTTCTTGAGTATCTTCCCAAGGTCATTGCATTATATGCCTCAGGACCTAAGGTTCTTATACTGACATGCACCAGTCAAAGCGCACCTAACAGAGTTGCAGTTGGCATACTTCACTGTTTCTCGATAGCACAACACTGATATGAAAATGATCATCTTCTCAATCTATGAGTCAAAAGCCGGACCAAACCTTCAGTCCCTTGAAGTTCAAAGGTTGACACTTATGAAGTCAGCGGTTTAAAAAAAACAAGGGCGCGTATAGTTTGCACGTCTCCTTCGGTTTTCCCCGTTGCGAAAATGTGGCTTCCATCTTCATTGGTGGAGTTTCGCAAAGAGCTTGGTCAATCATTGCTTGGATGGATTCTGGAGTTCATTTGTTTGGGTTGGTTGTTGTTAACAAGGGTATTTGGTCTCTTCTAGTCGTAGGTGCCATGGATTTGTCTAGATACAAAAGACAAAACATGTGGTTATATGACAGAACTATTATAATATATAGATGAGATATCAACACAAGAGAGGTATATAGTACAACATAACACATCCATTTCATTCATAACTTTGAAAATTTTACATGAAATAGTTGTCGGAGTACACATAATACAATACAAAAGATCTAAGGCTATGTTAGCGGGGAAAACCCCTAATACTTAACATGCCTGTACAATGACCTAGCAAGATAAAATAACATAAATCACTAGATGTGACTGTCAGCATCCCCAGAAGCATCCTGGTGATCTAGAATCCTAGCCTCTGGTCCTGGTTGTCTAGCTCTCCTCTGCTGCTCTCGCAGTGATAACAACTCGGCCTGCATGTCGCTCATCTCTCGCCTCATGTCTCTAATGACTCGGAGAGTCTCTACCATCTATGCCTGACGTCTACGGTCAGTCTCTCGAAGTGCTGCTAACTCAGCCTGTTGCATCTGAAAGCAAGTCTCATGTACCTGATACTATGTCTGAATGAGAGTACTCTGTAGTTGTAGCTGTGTCTGGTGTGCCTGGAGATGGGTCTCGTGTGCATACACATGATCACGGTGGGTCTGAAGGGGATCTGTGAAGTCGCCTGGACTCATCCTATCGTGTAAGCCCAAGCTCTCGGGATGCATAGGCCTCCTCTCCACAATCCCTATGTCTCCTGGAAGGAGTCATCTATCCCCATAAGTAAATCGACCCGCTGCGAGTCCATATCCACTCGCTATGATATACAAGACCTACTATCCTGAGCATCCTCTAGTAAAGCATACAAGTCTTATGTATCATGCTCATGGAGCTCAGCAAGCCCTGTGACCCTAGTATTGACCTCTCCCACGGTCATAGGTGCTATCTCTAGAATGTCTCTGCAGATCTACCCAAGTAATCTAATCCCGTACCTTAATCTCTAATCCCCTGTCATCTTTCCTCAACATCTACCGTGCTGACAAACCCATAATCTATCCCTCGGCCTCTGGTAGGTCTAGTAGTAGAACTCTCCCTGACCTCGTATCTGGAGCCTAGAGTGGACAAACACAACCTTTTGTGGGGAGGCTGCTCAGACTCGAGAATGTCATCCCTACGGTCAACAGGTGGTGATATGTATAGAGATGGTGGTAGTGAAGACTATGAAAGCAAATGAGCTTAAACTCAAAGACATCCCTAATGTACATAACTTTCCTAGCGTGTTTCCAGAAGATCTACCAGGTTTACCCTCATTTCGTGAAGTTGAATTTCACATAGATCTTATTCATGGAGCTATGCATATTGCAAAATCACCTTATCGTCTGGCACCTACGAAAATGCAAGAACTGTCTAACCAACTTAAAGAGCTCCAAGAAAAAGGTTTCATACGACCTAGTTCTTCACCCTAGGGAGCACCGATGTTGTTAGTGAAAAAGAAAGATGGTTCGTTCCGCATGTGTATAGACTATCGAGAGCTGACCAAGCTAACTGTCAAGAACCGCTACCCTCTTCCTAGGATCAATGACATGTTCGACCAACTGCAAGGGTCATGGTATTTTTTGAAAATAGACCTTCAATCTGGCTATCATCATTTGAGAGTACGCGAAGAAGATATTCCTAATATTGCATTCAGGATAAGGTACAGACATTTTGAGTTCACAGTCATGCCCTTCAGTCCGACTAACGCTCCCGCGGTATTCATGGACCTTATGAACCGTGTATGTAGGCCGTATCTTGACAGGTTTGTCATTGTCTTTATTGACGACATCTTAATTTATTCAAAGTCTAAAGAGGAGCATGAGGTCCACCTGAAATTAATACTGGAGTTGCTTGAAAAGGAGAAATTGTTCGGGAAATTCTTGAAATGTAAATTTTGGCTATAAGAGGTTCGTTTTCTCGAACATGTAATGAACAGTGACGGAATACATGTGGATCCTAACAAAATTGAAGCAGTAAAGAATTGGAAACCCTCGAAGACTCCAACTGAGATCCGTTCATTCTCAGGATTGGCGAGATATTATAGGCGATTTATCGCAAACTTCTTGAAGATTGCAAAGCCTCTCACTCTATTAACTCAAAAGGATAAGAAATTTGAGTAGGGCGATGAGCAGGAGAACGCCTTTCAGACATTGAAGGACATGTTGTGTGATGCTCTTTTTCTGGCACTTCTGAAGGCACAGATGATTTTTTAGTTTACTGTGACTCCTCGAATCAACGGTTTTGTTGCGTTCTGTGCAGAGAGAGAACAGGTAATTACATATGCCTCCGTGACAACTCAAAATCCATGAGAAGAACTACACCAACACATGATTTAGAGATGGTGTTGTGTATTTGCACTCAAAATCCTAGAGATCAATATTTGTATGGAACAAGGAGCATGATCTACACCGATCATAAGAGCCTTCAACACATTTTTTATCAAAAAGAATTAAATATGTGCCAGATTCGCTATCACCCAGTGTAACACCCTCAAATCTGAGTACGCAGCGGAATGTTGAATATCCGAGGGCGTTACTTTATGGATCAATAGCACAAGATCTGAGAACGACTACTAAACGTGTCGTTTGAAAAAGATACATTGGATTAACAAAATACTTGTTTGTTACATAAGCCCATGGCTTCAAATTGTTCAACAATATAAATAAAGATTCCGGTTTATAACAATTGTCCCCAAAATGTAATAAGACCCCAAATCTTAAGTGTTGACTCTTCAATTATTGACTTCCAATGTATCATCGCACCTCGTGCCTTATTGACCTGAAAAACATGCTTAAAACGTCAACATAAAGTTGGTGAATTCATAGGTTTATGTAAATCAATGGTAGGACCGCAAGATTTCCAAGTGTATGATTAAGCAACAAATGCAAACATCATAAAAAGTAATTACGTTTTCCTAAGCTCATGACACTGAAGCTCGACATGTATGAATGCAATATATTGCCAATGAATGCCCGTGAATGATGTTTTAACCTGAAACGTCCTAATTCTGACATGGTATACGTTCGCTCCCAGTGATAGCTAATCACCCGAACGGGGATTGTCAATCCCAAATAGATCTATCTATAACATTCGCGCTCACAATATGTAATTCCCAATCACATCTATGCAATTAACAGTTCATGATCATGGACATAATGGGTTATGGTAACTTAGGCAAACACGTAATCATGGTATAAAATGTACACTTGCGTCCAATTTGTAAAACAAGCATGTTCTCACCCCAAGGATGTAAATCATTTAAATAACAGTAAAACATGGGGCTATGAACTCACCTTAGAAGGTAGTCCTCTGATTGATATTATATATCCAAGCAGGTAGTGAATCACACCGTCAATTACCTAAGTAAATACGGTCAAGTCTTAGTCTACATATTTAGGCTAACGACTCAATGTATAAACTATAATAATTTCTAGTTTATATATACTGTTATCACTTGTGTGGTGGTGTACACGTTTATTGTATTCGTTTTCCTCGTTTGCTCTTGGGAAGGTGTACGACTATATACTTTTAAGTTTACAAGGTGTTTAAGTATTAATAATAAATACACCTATTTATCATTCGCGTGACTTTAGTTATATAAGTATCCGTATTATATCATGACTAGTCCGATACCATAAGTGTTTATTTAAATCACTTAATTATATAAAATACCCTTAGGTTTTCATTATTGGCAAAAACAGTCCTTATAGTTTAAAATAGAATATTTACTGTTTACCCCTGAGTTTCCATATTGATACGTTTAGTCCCTCTACAAAAACTACCTTTTTGGTTCTTATGAGTTTCAAACAGTCCCTGAAGTTCAGGAGTGTCAAAAACAATATTATTAATATACTAGCAGTATTAACAATATGCTAGCAGTACTAACTCTGCTAGCAGTACTAACTTCTGCTAACAGTACTAACTTCTTAAGCCTGGCAGTATTAACTTCTAATTTAGCTCGTATCATACAACCGATTAGTAATTTACAAATTTGTTAGAGTTTGTTTGAGCGCGTGTTGGACACAAGAAAGTTTAGGAATGTCAAAAATAGTATTATTAATACACTATCAGTATTAACAATATACTAGCATTACTAACTCTGCTAGCAGTACTAACTTCTGCTAGCAGTATTAACCCTGCTAGCAGTACTAACTTCTTAAGCCTGACAGTATTAACTTCTACTAGCAGTACTAACCCTGCTAGCAGTATTAACGTTTCATATACGTTCCCAAGCCATAGCACTTTGCCTACGACAAAAGTTTACGTGTGGTTTTTATTTCAATTCGTGTATAAGGGTTTTGTTTGCGTTAGAGTCTAAGCTTTCATGTAAATGAATCATTTAAGTCCTTGTTGTCGTTTAATCACTTTGTACATGCGTTTTATTAGTTTCTTGCACCACACAAGTGTAACACACATGATCATATTTACGCAAACCATGCATGAGGCATACCATGCATGTTCACACCCACTTTACATGTTAAGTACAAATAATTTCGATCATCACAACTAGATACGAATAGAAATGGACGGTTTAGGACATGTAAAGCTTAATTCGAGACTTACAAAGGGTCCTAGTGTCTTGTGAAGTTTAAACCGAATCTTTCTTGCTTTCAAACCCTTAAACGTATAACCTTAGCTTATAGATTACTAGGTTATACCTTAGAACTCTTTGGTTGTGAGTTGTGGTGTCATGTTCGTGGATTTGTGTCTCGGCTGTGGTGACCCGAAAGAGAGCAACAAGGATGGTTTTTGCTAGTGTGCCTTTAAGTGTGTGAGTGTGTAAACACTCTTGGTTGTAAGCTTATATTTTAAGAGGAAAAATATCTCAATTACCACTTTCTAAAACATGCGTCTCCTTTGCTAGAGAAGTGTAGTAGTTTAAGTACATGCTTAGGTGGTTTTTAGGGTAGTTTAGGCTTGATTAAGTACAAGTATTAATGAATTGGGTGATTGATGTTACATAGATTCTGCAAAGATTTTCTATGTTTGGTTTGTCATGAGGTGACGATTTGCTAAAGGGAGGGAAACACAAGATGCAAATCTTGTGTAAGATTTGTTAAGTACATGTCTTAATTAATCATTGGTTGTACAAGATTTATTTAAGATTTATGTGTAATACACAATGGTCCCTGTGTCGTGTGATATGAAGAGAAAACAAGACAAAGTGTGTTTGAGTTTAAGGTTTCCTTAACCTTAAACTAACTAAACATATATGCTTTAACTAACTATGGTATATAGGGGTTATGGGTACATGTGTAAGAGACTTGTAGATTTTTCTTAAGAGATCCTCCTAATCCCTATGACCCTTGGACGCCTAGGATTATTTTTAGGGTACTAATGATTTGACAATTTATAGTTATATGGGATAATGGTATACTTAAGGTGGTTAATAACCATAGTATACAAGGTTTGTCTCATGCTAATGTTATCACATATCATGCCCGACCCTTGTAGGCTTAATGACACAAAAACTGGATAACTTTTGTATTTAGGGCGTAAAAGTAGATATTGGTTTGAGTATAGATAGGTATAGGTACTTCCGGGTATGCCTAAATATATTTTTATTGCGAAACGTAAACGTTTTACGTAGCCAATAAAATAAAATGTGAAAACTTATAATTTATACTCCAAATAATTATATGACACTTGTTTGACGTAAACTTTTATTTGTTTGATGTCCGTTTACTTTGAATGATGGTTTTTAGTTTACGCGATTTAACTATATGATTATAATTAAGAGCGAACGCGTAAAACTCTAAAAATAAATAGTGGTAATAATTGAGTCGGGAAATGACCTGAAAATGTGAAATGTTACACGTAACTCCAAAAATGGTTACACCGTAACATATATTAAGCAAGTACAAAGATCAAGGACAAGATTACGGCGTAACACCATATCTAGTTACACCGTAAACAAGTATTTGGAAGGAAATCCTAAGCCAAGATAGGGTTGCGGCGTAACACAACTTATGGTTACACCGTAACCATGAAGATCCACAAATATGGAATGAAGATCACGTACATATGGAAATTATTTGAAGGTTACGACGTAACACCATATCTGGTTACACTGTAACAATTGCTTAAATATGGAATGTCGTGTAAGAAGGTTACGGCGTAACACCTTTATTAGTTACGCCGTAACAGGTTCGATACCTATAAATAGAGGCCTCATTTAAGCTATTCTGACATCACTTCTCTACAGACAATGTGGATAGACGGCGACAAAGGCTTCCAACCTTCAAAGAATTCCACCTGGAGTCCAATGGAGATCACACTTTACTTACTTTTTGTATTTAATTGTTCAAATACGAATACTGTAAGAATTATGAGCATTCAATCTATGATTACTTTTATATCTTGCTGTGTTTCCATTACCATGAGCGGCTAAGCACTTAAGGTGCTGGCCTAGTTATGTAATTACTGTTGTTATGATGTTTGTTTCCTGTTAGATAGATTTGGTTTTGGTAAAGTATTCCCTAACTATCGTGTAATCATGGGTTTTTGGTATTACGGGTGGTTTGGACCTGGGTATGCACCCATCATTAGATTACTAGTCAATATGTGGAATCCATCAGGTAAGCGTAAGGAGGATCTATGACTCTGACCCCTAGTGTAGGAACTAACTCGTCTCCACACTTATCACTTAATATATTTAAAAAGCACAGGAACTCTTTCAGAGAGGGTTAATAATCTGTATAGGTTATTAGATCAGTTTTGGGAATAGTTGGGATTAATCACTTACAAACCTGGATATCCTACTCCTATACGTTTGGATGACCGTCGGAATCGCAGGAAAGATAGGTTGACTATATATGAATATTCAAGTCTATCGACCTTAGAAACCACTAATGAAACCATAGTTTAACATTGCACATGAAAATGTTTTCATAACAATAGTAATGAAGTAACTAGGTCAGGTTAAACGTGTTCTTCCTGATATCTTCAAACTCCTTTTAATTTTTCATTATTTAATTTTATTGTTATTTTTTAATTCTTTCAATTCAAATCCAAAAACCATTTTATATGTGGACATTTCATCCAAATAAAAAAACTAATTACAACTTAGCTTCTATGGGCAACCTCGGATTTACCATTCTATACTACCCACGATCGGGTTGTCTGCCCGTTAGTGCGTTGTCAGGTAAATCGAGTTTTATAAATTTAAAACTTGGTACAAATATATTTTAAAATAAAATACGCATCAAGTTTTTGGCGCCGCTACCGGGGAGCTAAAAATTTGTAGTAATTTGAATTTTTGCAATTATGTCTTTTCTCACTTCATTATTTCCCCTGGAAAACATGATAGAGTGACATTGATATAATCTAACCATTGAACAATAATCTTAGGCGACACAATGTGGAAAAAAAAAAAAAAGCATCAGACACCTAAAAAGATTGAAGATATGACTATCGCCGAGTACGTGGAATACAAGAAAAAGGTGAATGAGAACCATATCAGCAATACTAAATCATATCTTCCTATCTATTTCAGAAAAAGTACATCAACCCATGACCCAATCCAAGAATTTGCTCACTACTTTGGTCCTAACCAACCAGGCGCCGAGTCTGATTGTGATTCGAAAGATATAGAGGAAGTCAGGAAGAGGTTGAATACATGACCGACGATGAAGTAGTCGTGAGTTAGCAAGAGTAAAGTAACTATGGGTATACTCAGCACATTCAGCACTTTGAAGAAATGGATGGCGTTAACGGATGGTTGAACGCTGAGATAACAAAACACATGAGTATGCTGGGAGTTAGTGTGAGAATTGAAGGATGCCCTTAATTAGCATCATTCAAGTCTTATTAGAAAGGAAATGAAAGATGATATCATCGAAAAGCATATGAAACCTTCCGACAGCTAGCATAAGTAGTGATGAAACATCTTCTTCGCCAGTAATGAAGTAGTGGAAGTGGACAAAGATGACAACAACACTTCAAATACCGCATCCTATCAGCTACCCAAAGAACTGAGCCTATGAAGTTTTCTTCTTCCTTTTAATATTGATAACCATAGTTTTCTTCTTCTATGAATACCTTGGTTTAGATAAATTCTGAGGTACAAGCACCATAGAAAATACCATAGGAACTAATGAGCCCCTAAGAACTATCGATATCTTGGTAAAATTTGGGACGTTAGAATTTCTATGTAATTTCGTTATAAAAATGGCTGATGATGTTATAATCTTAGGAAGACCATTCCTTGAATCAACTCAGCTGCCCAAATAGCTGTGTTTCAAAAAGAATTTCATTCAAAATAGGCAGTGAAAAATTTAAATTTAACATAAATTCTCATTAATGCATCGAGAAAATTTACATGGTAGACATTAGACAAGAAGAGGAAACCTTTAATCCTCTTGAAATTAGAATAGACTTACTCTCTTATGAATCCCCTACATGCTTAGAATTTGAACAAAGAACTAGGTCATATGGAACTCCTAAGCCACAGGATGAAATAGCAGATCCAATTTGTTTTTCACCCGATAGAAGAGGATTAGTTAAGAGATGGCATATATGCAAACCCATTCATGTAACCTATGATGATGGAAGTGGTGAAGATTGTGGGATGTGGCCGACATGTGACCCTGACTCAAAATTCTGCTTTGGATATAATGAAGTCTTCGGGGTAAACGAGCAGGGGTCACTTAGGCTGTGGATATGTTTTCGCGATCATGAAAGACGAACCGTGAAAGGGAGTTACATAGGATTTGCTGACTTTCTTCAAGTTTGTTATGGACAACAGAATATCGATGATACAACACGAGAATGAAGGTATTACGAATGGGTAGCCCAAAACTATGAGTTTAGTAAACATCGGACCCTTACATCGACGAACTTAAACGATCATTACCCTTACAATACAAACGATCCAATACCAACACCATAGGGACATCGGGAACAAGGAGATGATGAACCGTTACCTATAAGGCTACGTCCATGCAATTATCCATTTGAAGAATGGTTGAAAATCAGGATAGGGCATAACAACCTACATGAATCCGACCGCGAATTTATATTTAACAAATGGATCCTTGATAGTTACGATGTTGAGGAAGAATATGCAAGGGAGATTGGTAACCCATATTCCAGGAGATTTGATGAATATAATAAGGTGTTCAATAATGATATTAAACATTTATCAAATGAGTACATTTTAAGAAATTGGGAAAAGAAATGGGTATGACATCACAAAAAAATTACTGGAAGAGTATGGGAAAATGTCAACAAAACTACAAGAAAACCAATGAAGCATTGCACAACGAGGCATACGAGGAGGACGAAATGTAGCGAAGTGGAGACGAGAAGACCGACTACGATCCCCCCTATGTTAACATTAAAAATTTTGAATTAAAAAAATATTCTTTTAAAAGAGGATGTAGTTTTATATGCATTACTGATCGTGAGGACGAAGCCCTACCATTAGGGCATATGAATGGAGCATGATTTAAAGTATGATTAGGAGACGAGCTACGAGGGCCAATAAGTATGTTCACGAACAATAGATAACTTAGACAGGGGCATTGGGAGTCTAGCTTAATGATCGGTTAATAAACAAAAGTGCTTGTCGGGAGACAACCCGTCCTTTATTTAATGAAATTTCCTTTTTGCATTAGTTGGTTTGCATGTTTCTTACTTTGTTTTGCAGAATCCATAAGCTAGGAGGCAATTATCGAGACCGGCTTGACTCATAATCATGTGGGTATCCTTGTGAAATTTCAGCTAGCAGCAGTTAGGCGTTAATGAATTTAGTTTATGCAAGTAGTATGTAACCACTAAAGTTATGACGTTAAACCATTCTTGGTTACGCTTGTTTGTTTGTTATGTTTTCGTAACTCTTTAAAACTTAAAAAAATTTACCACTTGATTACGATGTAACCACCGGAGTTACGCCGTAACCTCTTTCTGAAATCTTAAAAATTTAACTTTTAAAACATGTCTAAACCTTGTATACGTAAATAGACTTTGTGGGTATGTTCTCTAGAAGCCCTCACGAGACTAAACTCGTCAACTTGGGCCACCAAGTGGTTTAAAAGGCTTGTTGCATATGCTAAATGCAATCATGATTCCTACGAAAGTGATTTAGGTTTTTATTTCCTGTACACTTCATAATTCTTATAGAATGATTTTATGCTTTGGTTTGTTTTGTGATCACAGGGGATAAAGAGCTTACAAGAAGACATAAATAATCTAAAGATTTCCACAAATTTCAAATTTCAAATTTCAAAGCAATGCCTATGGGAGAGTTTCTTGTCTTAATTCTACTCTTTCCTTCTTATTTCATTTCCTTAATGTACAATAGGGACATTGTACAAATCAAATAGAGGGATAGGAGTAGAATTAATACTTGACGTATGTTTTGCCTTCGATTTTCTAGTTTTCTTTGAAAATTATGCCAATTTTAATATTTTTGACAATTTTTTCTTAACTATAACTGAATTATCTTTGGTCTGAATGCAACTATTACTTCTTTATATATTACTGGTGAGATTTTATACCAATACTCCGTTTCCATATATTACTTTCAAAAATCCACCAAAATCATTGAGTGTGCTGTAGTAGTATTGTTGACTTTAGAACTTGGCCTTTACATCATTTCGAGACCTAATTGATTAGCAGGAATAGATAGTTCAAGAAGGCAACACTTAGGAAATCACTAAAATAGCCTATATGTGTGCGTTTATCGACTTGTTACACTTGTCGACCTCCCGTGATAAACCCTTTTTTGCACTCATTATTAGTGCAAGATACCCCTAGATCACCCTTGTTAAACCCAAACTATGCTTCTTATCTATGTTATATGTATCGTTAAAACCATTTCACCTTAGCCTAACCCGTAGTCTTCTATTTTATTTGTGTTGAAATTATGGTTAACTTAAGTTCTAAGGTTCGGGGGAATGAGAAGAGGGAATTATATGCATTCGTGGGAAGTACCAATCATTTTATGATCTATAAAGACCCCCATGTATCACCACTTTCGACATTGTTTATCTCAAGTGGGGGGATGTGCGTATAATATCAGATGTTGCAGGGGCAATAATTAAATATATAAACTCCTGCAACATTTGCATATTTATCATGAAGAAAATAAAGAAAATAGGGTGAAACAAAAAAATCCACCCATGTGCTAAACAAAATGTAAAGATGGTGCAAAATAAAAAATTAAAAAAATAGAGCTAGTAGCCCATTATTACACCAAGACATCTCAGTAATTATGAAAAATGGAGCTAGTAGCCCATTATTACACCAAGTCATCCCAATACTCATGAAGAATGGAGCTAGTAGCCCATTATTGAAGATCGGATTTTCAGACTTAGACTCTTAGACCCATGGATGGACAGTGGCTAGTTATGACAACCATAGATTATTTAGACTATTTGTTTTGTGTTTTTATATTAACAACCATTAAATGTGTATCCCATGTCTATCCTAACCCCTTTATCACCATTTAAAACCATATTACCCTTGTTGCTTTCAAGAATTATTTAGATCCTAATTCTAACTTGTGCAGATTTGTGTACTTTCAAAGCTTATGATAGAATACATGCTATGACTGTGCAATTAAGCGATCATCCCGAAAATGAAACACTTAGACTAGTGGAGATTTGAGTGACTTTTTATCCCTTTTTCGTGATGTGTTCGGCTTTGATGTTTTCTAGCATAAGAGTTTTATAAATTCATTTCTTGAAGTTATTCTCGAGAAATCTTTTTATGAAATGTTCTAACAGGTTCTACTTGAGGGCAAACATAAGTCAAGTGAGGGGATATTTGATAACATCAAATATTTAATACTTTTTGGGGGCAAAATACCCCCTATATTACCTGTAAATGTTTCACTAACACTCAAAAACGAGATATTTTCTATCATTTTGTAGTTTTCAGGTGAAATGCAGGAAAGTAACAAGAAACAAGGGAAAAAGGACTCAAAGTGTAAATAGTTGAAGAATGTTACGGCGTAGCTCCCAAAATGGTTACACCGTAACATATATTAAGGAAGTACGAAGATCAAGGACAAGATTATGGCGTAACACCATATCTAGTTACGCCGTAAACAAGTATTTGGAAGGAAATCTTAAGCCAATATAGGGTTACGGCATAACACCACTTATGGTTACGCCGTAACCATGAAGATCCACAAATATGGAATGAAGATCACGTACATATGGAAATTATTTGAAGGTTACGACGTAACACCATATCTGGTTACGCCGTAACATTTGCTTAAATATGGAATGTCGTGTAAGAAGGTTACGGCGTAACACCTTTATTAGTTACGTCGTAACAAGTTCGATACCTATAAATAGAGGCCTCATTCAAGCTATTCCGATATCACTTCCTCCACAGCCAATTGGAGAGGCGACAAAGGCTTCCAACCTTCGAAGAATTCCACCTGGAGTCCAAGGGAGATCACACTTTACTTACTTTTTGTATTTAATCGTTCAAATACGAATACTGTAAGAATTATGAGCATTCAATCTATGATTACTTTTATTTCTTGCTGTGTTTCCATTACCATGAGCGGCTAAGCACTTAAGGTGCTGGCCTAGTTATGTAATTACTGTTGTTATGATGTTTGTTTCCTGTTAGATTATGGTTTTGTTAGATATTCCCTGACTATCGTGTAACCCTGGGTTTTGGTAGTACGGGTGGTTTGGACCTGGCTTGCCCCATCATTAGATTATCTAGTCAATATGGGATCCATCGGGTACTAGGGAGGATCTATCGATCCGACCCCTAGTGTAGGAATCTCTAAACCGGTCTCCGCACTTATCACTTAATTTACTTAAAAAGCACAGAAACTCTTTCAGAGAGGGTTAATAATCTGTATAGGTTATTAGATCAGTTTTAGGAATAGTTAGGATTAATCACTACAACCTGATATCTACCTCGCTATACATTTAGACGGGGACGGATCGTGGGAAGTATATGATAGACTATCTATGCATATTCAAGTCTATCGACCTTAGAAACCACTAACGAAACCATAGTTTAACATTGTACAGGAAAATGTTTTCATAACAATAGTAATGAAGTAACTAGGTTAGCACGTTTTGTCTCTTGATATCTCTAACTCTTTTAATTTTCAGTATTTAATTTTATTGTTATTTTTAATTCCTTTCAATTTAAATAAAAAACCATTATAAAACGTGTACATTTTAACAATTAACTAAATTAATCTTAGCTCTTGGGGAGACCTGGATTTACCTATTCTTACTTACCCCACGATCGGGTTCTCTGCCCGTTAGTGCGTTGTCAGGTAGATCGAGTTTTATAAATTTAAAACTTGGTAACACCTTTGTCCATGGCATCTTCATCCTTAAGAATAGATTGTACTTGATGTTTTTGTTAAATGACTGAGTTTTAGTCATTGTCTCAAACCAGGTTCTATTCTGATCAAATTCTTGTAATTCAGCTGTATCATATGAAGTGATGGTGTATTTGGTCTCTTGTTGTTTGTCTTCTTGTTCCATATTGGTCTTGCGAATATCAACAGCACTTTTCTAAGGTTTTTGTTGCTGTTGGAGCACTTCTACGACATCTGCTGGAACGGAGTGTTCCTTAATAAGTTCTGCAGTATGTCTCTAGATCACTTTATGAACAGTATCATCCATATTAGTTCCAAGGTACTCTTTAACAACGGTTGAAACTTCAGACTTGATTGTTGCACGAATAGCCGAACAGTGATCAACATTTCTAAGTGTCTTGACTTCATATTCTAAGTAAAAAAGTCTTTGATGGAAAGCTGTAAGGGTTGAGGAATAAGGAGCATATGTGGTTGAGATTGTTGCTTCTATAGTTGTTGGTGTTGGTATTGGTGTTGATTATTGTGGAAGAGGGATGAATGGTGAAATTGGTGGAGGAATGGTTATTGCTGGAGCTGCTAAAAATTCAGTAATTACCGAAACAGGTACGATGAGAAGTCTAGATGTGGTGAGGTCTCGTCTAAATTGGATTTCCATGTTGGACTTTGATGTCCTTCATTGAGATATTTCAGTGTTGGGGCTTGAAAGAAATGTTATCAAATTTTAAGAAATTTAGTGGCTAGTTTGTGTAGATTTAGAAGAACTTTGTAGTGGAACTTCAGTCTTCTGTGTAGCAAGGGTAGCTGTAGCTGTTGCCTGAGCATCATCATTGACTTGATCACCTATAACCTCTTGGTTAACGTTCTCATTCTCAGCATCTACCTTTTCAGCATCAATCATCCCCTCATCACCTTTTCCTTCATCAGCAGTCTCTACATCTTTCAACTCCACATTCACATCATCATACATTTCCTTATTGATACGTCCATATTCTTCATCATCTACATTTTCATCATTAGTAGGTACATAGTTTTCAGGTGTATGCACGAACTCATCTTCATGTGTTTCTTCTTCGTCATCACTTGTCCTTGGATTATCAGACACATTTTGTTCATCATCACTTTCCTGATCATCATCATCATCACCATCTCCCTAAGATTCATACACACTCTCAGAAGAATATGCTTTGGACACATCAAGAACCCCTGGTATTAAACCAGTTCTTTCACTTGTGTCAGTTGACTTGTCTTTTTGCTCATCAGGAATCTCTGGTTCTAAACCAACTCCCTCACTTGAGGCACCTGCTTGATGAATGTCTGTTTCTTTTTTGTTTCTTTTGGTAGCCTTTTCATCTGAGCTTCCTCACGTATCATGGATTTAGACAACAATTTAATCCCTTTGCTTCTCTTAGTCTTTGCTGGTGCCTTATTATTTGACACAAACACACCAGGAGTGTCTCTGATTTAAACACTAGCAGACTGTCTTCTAGCAGCAGGTTTCTTGATAGGTTTCTCTGCAGGCTCTTCAATAGCAACAAGATCTTTCTTCTTTGAAGGAGAAGCAGGTTTCTTAAATTTCCTTGCTTTCTTGGGAGTTGCAACTCCTGTAATGAATGCAAGATAAGTCTTATAGGGAGTAGAGTTTAGCATCTTCCTATTGGTCATCCCTGCAGGAATTAATGCTCCATACACTTGATATTCTTTAGTTTTGGAGACAAATCTCAAGGACCTCAAAATATTGTTCATCTGGATCAGTGTGCATGAATAGTCTGTTCCTCATAGATATGGACTTATCTTTGGAAATGAAGTATTAGATGATAGCCTTTATGAATCTTAGATAGTACATTTTCTCTTGTTTTAGAGTTTCTGTTTTATATTTGGAACATGAAGTCTTTCCAAAGTAGTTCAACAAAGTTAATATTCTTGTTGTAGTACATCCCCTACAGGATTTGTGCTCCTGAAAGTCTAATTTTATCAAGACCTGTAGTTTTCCCAAAAAGGCATCTGTTTATGACTGTAGCAAAGGTTCTCTAAGGTTGATGCATATGATCTGTATACGCCTTAGTTACAGAATCAATCACTCCGTGTGTACCCAAGTTCCTTAATAAAAGAGATCATTTCTAGATTAGAAGAAGGAGGTACAATAAACTCTTGATTTGGAAGTCTAGGACAAATCTGGAGGATGTCACAAAAGACTTGTACATCAATTGTGCATTTCTTCTTGTCTAGATTGAACTTGTACGATGATGAGTTTTTAATCTTGGTGATGGTGTGCCAGAACTGATGCATATATATTTTCGGGACTTCTGTTGTGATTAGGAAAGGTTGGATAGCAAGTAGTGGGTGCAAGAGCATCCAAGACAACTTGATAAGTGGGTTTCTTTGGAGTCTTTATGGGATCAATTCTCATGTTGCATTTTCCAAATCTGGACTCGATTCTCAGGTGTTTGTGACTCGTGATTTATCAGTTGGTGATACCTTAGAAATGGCTAAAGGTTCATTTTGTTGTGATTTCTTGTGGTGCGATGTAGTCAATATATAGTGTGCTAAGTGGTTTTTGATTAGGTGCATGATATCATTTTTGTCGGTGTCATTGATCATCTCAGTTTGAGTGCGTTTGTGTTTGGTGATGAGTATTCCATTTGTTCACGTATAGTGATAATGGAAAGGAATGGCGTATTACATGCAATGCTATGTATAGTTAGGATGATTCTATGTTAAGCGTTTATGGGAAATGTATCATGTTAGAAATAGTGAAGGAGTGAAAATTTGGATATTTATAGTAGACTTTTCTAACAAATATCTAATGTGGAATTGAATTGAAAAGTTACTTTTTAGAAGAAAGTTTAGACCCAGTAGCGTTTATGTAAAAAGGTTTACCCAAATTAGCGTAGATTTTTGTGGAAATTCAAGGTAATGTAAATTATAATGTAAATAATAATTTTTTTATGAAAACTTAAAGTAATGAAGAAAATTATGTGAATAATAATAATTAAAATATATATATAAAGGGGTGTTAGTCGGCCTATTTTAAAGAAAAGAATAAAAAGGAAACAAAGTTCGACTATAATTAGGATTCTAAGGATTATAAATACAAAACCAATAAAACTTTAAATCACTTTTCTCTCCCTCCTCTTTGTGTTCGGTCGAAGCCCCCAAAACAAGAAAAAAAATATTTTTTTTTATCAAGAGCATGTTGGTGATTTATTGTTTAAGAATCAAGGATTAGGTATGTTCATTAACCCTAGTTGTTTAGTTTTTTTTAAATCATGTAACAATTAATATGGTAAATCATTAAGGTTTTAAAAACTTCTGTAATTAAGGATGTATTAATCATGCTAGAGTGTTTAGGGTTTAATTAGGATCATATTGGTGTAAATGGTTAGGGTTAGATTGCGTTAATTTAGGATTTAGAGTAGAGCAGAATTTAGGTCTGTGTTCAACTGATGATATCTTGATGATAGAAACATGTTTTGATATGATTCAAAATTCTAAATTGAAGTTCAAAGAGTCTATTTTTCAAAAAGTCCGGCCTCGAATGATTTTGAGTTTTGGAAGTTGGTCAAATGTTGGTTACAAGAAAAGTTGTCAAAACAGTAAATACGGGTCAGAATTAGGTCATGTTTAGGAGGGTAAAACCCTAACTTAAAAGTGGAATTAAGGTTAGCTAATCTACAGTGGTTAAGTTCAATATGTATATAAAGAAACCTTAGAAGGATAGCTTCTGATTGTATGTCAAAGTATGGTAGTGAGGGCCATACATTTTAGTGTGCAATCATATCTGAATTGGGACAGTATTGAAGTTTGATTTTATTTGGGATACTTGCACATGTAATGAGCATTTGGGAATATCAAGGTAGTTAGTAAACTCATAAATTAACTTAGGTGATTTTTGGTATAATTTATGGAGGTTAGCAAGCACGGTTTTTAAGTTCGTAAAGATACACTAAAATTCTGCATTTTTGAATAAATTGTAGTTAACTAGTGTAATGTGTTAATGAGGTGGTTGAGGTTGGGCATGGTGTCGGGGTGACCCATGATGGTTAATCAAACCCTTAGACATCCATCATATGTGTATTACATGGACTAGAGCTTTTAGCTTGGTTGCGTATAACCGTGTTTATTTATTTGTATAGTTGCGTGATAGGAATTAGAAGCTGCGTTTTGAGCATTCAGGTGAGTTACACAGTCCCACTTTTTACATTTTTTTAAACTTGGGATGGAAATGATGTAAGTGTTGAAATGATTTTTAAATTGCCGTGATTATGTGTTATTGTAAATGCATGGACTATTATGTGACTGATATGCGTTATGTGCTACATGTTTTGTGATGTGATATTGAGATGTTGCCTAGTCAGGTGGATTACTTGCGGGTATCCATGGCCTGAGCTAGAGGGAAATAGATTTGGTTGTGTGATGTGATTTTGAGATGTTGCCTAGTCAGGAGGGTTACTTGCGGGTATCTCCGGCCTAAGCTAGAGGGAAAAAGTTTAACAACTGGCAATTTTTGAAATTTTAAATGACTATTTTACCCTTTGACTTTTTGGTTCCGACTTGACTTTTTGACTTTTGACCTTTTACGGTCACATAAAAACGATTACCGCGTAGCCGGTAAATTTTTGAAACCTATTTAAATAATAAATCATAATAATTATTATTATTATTATCTCTCATTTACAAATTTATTTTTCTAACTTATTTGACTTGAAAACGAGAAGATATATGTTATTTCTAAGTTGACTTATCAAAAACGACCCGCCAAAATGAGTTATTAATTATGAGGTAGGCTAGCGTTTGACATAAAACGACATTCCGAACAACTTTTTAGTTTTACCGGAGACACGAAACCAAGCAGAAAATGACTAAAATAGCCTCGCAAAGTTTTGAACACCGCACGCAGCGCTTGCCAACACAAAAATAATTAAATTTATATTTAATTATCACTTTTTATTAAATAAAAATAATTAATAAATTATTTTACATTTTATTCAAAAACGTTTGTTTAAAAACGCGAATGTTCAAATTAAAGTTTTATTTTTACGGGCAAAAGCTACCCGTGATACCCAAAATAAATAATAAACATTAAATAAATTTTATAAAAACATTTATAAAATATAGTCATGTAAATACTCATTTTTATGGGAAAAATTATTTGGAACGCAATGGCGCAAGTTTTGTGTTTTGAATAATTCGTTAACTAGCCTAAACGAGCCCCGAACCAATATTTAACGAAAATTACACTTACAGTCCCTGTGAAAATATTTACACCATTAACCCTAAGCTATTTTACACTTGCCACTCCATTTTCATACTTTCATATATAAGTATAACCCTATTAGGGTTTCTCATATTTACCTAGCCCCCACTCCATTTTTCTCTCTTTTTCTGGCCGCCAGTCGCCGCCTCCGGCTAACTTATGGCCACCCACCACAGCCGCCTCCATGCCATCCCACGCCACACCTTACCACCGATCCACTACACATCATCATATCTACCACACCGCCACCATCATGGTTGCCACACCACCAACGTCGCCACCCCCACCACGACAACCAACAGCCGACATCATCTCCACACCGACACACCCACCACCGACACCACAACAACCTCGCCAGCATCACCTTCATCGAACCACCACTACCATACACCGCCTTCATCTCCATCTCTATGACACCACTCCCACCACCACACCACTCCCTTCATCCTTGCCACCACCTCACAGCCACCACCTCTACGGCTGACATTGTGAGTTGCACAATGGTCTCATTTTACTTTTTAGACATTGTGAGTTGCACAATGGTCTCACTACGTTCTCAGACATTATAAGTTAAAAAATGGTCTCTAAAAATATTTTTTCAGGACTTCATACAATATCGTATTACGCGAAAATCGTCACAATTTTGTTTACATGAGATTATGTATGAATCTAAGTATTACAAGTCTTGTATGGGCGGGACTTGTAATAGGAGGATTGATATATTAATTTCTATGTTAACTCGTTCCTAAAGAACGCTATATTATTTACTATAAATGTATACTCATCAACTATTTTGGAACACTATGTCGATCTCGCCTGATAGTTTTACTCCCCGTCTCCGAAGACGAGTTTCAAACATTCGTTTCATACTCATTCGAGCACCGGCATCGTCATGTCATCCACCACCTTGAAGAATTTTGTGAGTACGCGTATTGCATCGGAAATTATTAAGTAGGATGATTTATAATCTCTTTATTTGAAAGGATTGAGACGCCTCTTCATTTAAATAAATAAATTGTAAATCACCGAACCATAAGTTTATCATTTCTTACTTACATAAATTTGGACGCTTCTTTATGTAAATAAGGAATTATAAATGAGTGGGCTTAATGGTATCCAATATGAAACGAGTACGAACTTGAACCCAATAATCATCAGAATTCGTCAAAAAGATCTAGAAACACAATGGTGTCTTACCACTTAGCAAAAATCTCAAGGCCTAACTTAGAACTACCTTATCTCATTCTTAAGTTATTACTTTTGCCGTTACAAATCCTTACAATCATGAACTGTTTGTGGAGCTAACAGGCTGGCTACATTATTGAGCTAATGAATTTGATTCATCCTCGAACTAACGACTGAGTACAATATTCTACCACCTATAACATAAGCTCTCCCGTGAGCTCCTCCCATTTGTTGAACTTTATTCTAGGTATATTGTTTCTCGAAATGTCCTCACTCTCTGCATCCCATCACCATTTGTTATAGTTATTGTCGTTATGGTTGTTGTAGCGGTCCACTAGTGCGAAGACTTATGTTGCAATACATCCTAGCTTGTACAACTTTATCCAATAGGGAATGCAACCCCCCTTAAACCAGATAAACACCTATCGACGAAACAGATAGTCGAACTATTCATTTTTGGCCACTAGTGCGAAGACTTAGGTCGCGATATATCCTAGTACTGCCTAAGTAAGTTGAATACTTACGACCATTAGCCTCGTCCGTTATTAATCATCGAACATTACAAATATGAGAAACGAGACTCCGTCCTTGAACTTTTAAAACTTTATACAGATATACTCACACGACTACACTTTCTCCTTCGATGCTTTCACTATTAAGAGACCTTCTTTATAACACATTTATATTAGTCATAAGACCTGTAATGATATTTAGTTGAGATACCTATTTTGATGGATTAAATATCCTGGTCAAACTTAGCCAAAAATTTTGGTATACTGAGAAGCGTCGAAACATTAATTTTTGCTGAATAAGATTATCAACGCCATGTTCAAAACTGATTTATTAAATCTTAGTTCTTTTATTGGTCACACAATCGGTTAACACAAATTAAATCTCGGGACGAGATTTCTTTAAGGGGTAGGTACTGTAACAACTGTTAATTTTCAAAATTTTAAATGACTACTTTACCCTTTGACTTTTTGGTTCCGACTTGACTTTTTGACTTTTGACCTTTTACGGTCATATAAAAACGATTACCGCGTAGCCGATAAATTTTTAAAACATATTTAAATAATAAATTATAATTATTATTATTATCTCTCATTTACAAATTTATTTTTCTAACTTATTTGACTTGAAAACGAGAAGATATATGTTATTCCTAAGTTGACTTATAAAAAACGACCTGCCAAAATGAGTTATTAATTATGAGGTATACTAGCGTTTGACATAAAACGCCATTCTGGACAACTTTTTAGTTGTACCCAAGACACGAAACCAAGCAGAAAATGACTAAAATAGCCTCGCAAAGTTTTGAACACCGCACGCAGCGCGTGCCGACACAAAAATAATTAAATTTATATTTAATTATCACTTTTTATTAAATAAAAATAATTAATAAATTATTTTACATTTTATTCAAAAACGTTTGTTTAAAAAAGCGAATGTTCAAATTAAAGTTTTATTTTTACGGGCAAAAGCTTACCCGTGATACCCAAAATAAATAATAAACATTAAATAAAATTTATAAAAACATTTATAAAATATAGTCATGTAAATACTCATTTTTATGGGAAAAATTATTTGGAACACAATGGCGCAAGTTTTGTGTTTTGAATCATTCGTTAACTAGCCTAAACGAGCCCGAACCAATATTTAACGAAAATTACACTTTTAGTCACTGTGAAAATATTTACACCACTAACCCTTGTGAAAATATTTACACCACTAAACCCAAAAAATCTATTTACACTTGCCACTTCTCCATTTTCATACATTCATATATAAATATTATAATATATCGTATATAATCTATATATTATATATAAATATATAAACAACTAGGGATAAATATAAATATATAAGAAAAGAGCAAAAAAAAGAAAAGTATAACCCTATTAGGGTTTCTCATATTTACCTAGCCCCCACTCCATTTTTCTCTCTTTTTCCGGCCGCCAGTCGCCGCCTCCGGCCAACTTTCGGCCACCCACCACAGCCGCCTCCACGCCATCCCACGCCACACCTTACCACCGATCCACTACACATCATCATCTCTACCAGACCACCACCATCATGGATGCCACACCACCACCGTCGCCACCCCAACCACGGCCACCAACAGCCGACATCATCTCCACACCGACACACCCACCACCGACACCATAACAACCTCGCCACCATCACCTTCATCGCACCACCACTACTATCATCCGAACACCACCTTCATCTCCATCTCCACAACACCACTCCCACCACCACATCACTCCCGTCATCCTTGCCACCACCTCATAGCCACCACCTCACAGCCACCACCTCCACGGCTGACACCTTGTCACCACCATAACAAGGGTGCGTTTGGCTGTGTAAAACAGCCAAAAGGGTGCGTTTGGCTATATAAAACAGCCACAAGGGTGTGTTTGGCTGTGTAAAACAGCTACAAGGGTGCATTTGGTTTTAAAAACCTTTAGGGTGCGTTTGGGGTAGATAAAAGAACATAGGGTGTGTTTGGTTGTAATAGTTTTTAGGGGTGTTTGGTTTTGGGGTTAATAGCCCCAAAGGGGTGTTTGTTCCTGGGTTTAAACAGCAGTTAGGGTGCGTTTGCTTGGCTGCGAAACAGCCGAGTAGGGTGCGTTTGGTTTTGCTTATTTTTTTTTGTTATTTGTTTGATTCTGTTAGATATATATTAAAACACGCGCGTAAATTGCAACATGGATTGGTTAAAAAGTGGATAACGTTGAATTTTATAAAAATGGAAAACGTCATATAAACGAATAGGTCATACCAAATTTTATAAAGATTTCTATACTTAGTAATTTTTCACTTAGATTTCTATTATCTTAAAAACCCAATAAAATGACAAAGTTGTATAGTTTTAAAGTTACTTCTTTGTAAGGATACAATAAACCGGTAAATAAACGAAAACTATACTTTTATAAACAAAGCAACTTGTTTAGTTAAAACGCGTAACGAAACACTAAATTATAAAATATTATTTTATAATTCACGACTAGAAGATAGAATAATAACTTTTGTAAAAACATTGAAAACATCGTTTACTTAATTCATAACTTTAAAAACGTGCGTTTAGTTTTACACAAAAACTGTTACTAATTAAATTGGTGATTTCCGAAAACATATCGAAATATATTGTTACAATTATTTTTCTTACGTTTCTTATATAATACTTGTAAAGTATTATATATTGCGACTTCTTCTTTTGGTTGTTTATCTTTATTATATAATTCACCATATGAATTGTATAATTGTTTCTTTTTCATATGTAATATATACGGAATATGTTACATACTTTGCGTTTGCTTTTCGAGTTATTTTATTTAACCAACCACCGAACTCTTACAACTTGAAACCTCAATCCTTTATCAACGTGACGCGTTGATGTACTCATCCATCGGAAAACCAGAATTCATCGTCCTAATCTAGTGGGACATAACCGTTAAGTTAAGCTGCATTTTCTTGGTCGAGCCGTTCCGTTTTCCGTTGTGCTGTGCTTATTACTCGCATTTCTGCTAATTGTTCAGCAACATCAAGGTGAGTTTATAGCCCCTCTTTCACTTGTTTTACATTTGCTTTACAAATCTCAGGGGAGAATACATGCTCATTACAACTTGCTTACACATTTATTTACAATCTCTTTTACATATTTGATTTCGTAACTTGGTTACATACACGTTTACAAAATTGTTTACATACTCATTACAAACTTGGTTACTTGATTTATATCACACTCTTTCTACTTATGGATTTAAGTATTTAAAGCTGTTTATTAATACAAGGGTTATTTCTTCATTGGACACAATGTTTTTGTTATCATCTCCTTTTACGTGTTTGCCTAAGTACGATAGACCACTCTCTGCCCGAACTATCCATGAAACCGTTAATTGGCTGACCGCTATGTACTGGTTAAGTAAGCGTGAATGTTATAAATAGATCTATTAGGACTAATTATCCCTATCCGGGTGAGTAGCCCTCACTACCCACGGGACTCCCGATAAACAAATATATATCATGTCAAATCTCATTTGGTGTCTTGGTCAGACACCGGTAGGGCAGAATACACTTGGCATATTATATGCTACACAAATTAGCTTCGGTGTCATGAGCTTAGCGCAACAGTAGATACATTTTATGTGATACTGTATCTGTTATAGTAGTCACATACATTTTGGAAATCTTGTGGTCCACACTACTTTGTTGAACATTACTGATTACTAAACATTTTTCATTATACTGTGGTGAAGCAATAGACACTATACCCTTTCGGTTCTACATTTACACTTACATTTATGCGACTATTATAAGGATTGAAATAGTCATACATACTTTATGAATCTTTTGACTTCAACAATTACATTTATACTTACAAAAATCTATGAACTCACCAACTTTATGTTGACACTTTTAAGCATGTTTTTCTCAGGTGAATTAGATGATTGGCTTACTTGATGTGCATTGGAGTCTAAATTTGACAAGATTGCATTCATGGATTACTACTTACATACAAATGATCAAATCTCGTTGTATTGTTTTCAAGCTTTTATGGTGATGCAATTATGGGACAAATGTTATATCAATTTCAAGAAAAATCAACGAGATTACATTTCAAACGACACATTTAGAGGTCGTTCTCTTGTATCTTGTGCTGTTGTATTATGAAGTAACGCTCCCAGACATATTTCTAATGCGATACATTTTTGGGGGTGTTACAAAAAGGATTTGGATTTAATTGCATGTTTGCTTATATGTTAGTTAGCATAATTGTCATGCGAAAGTATTGTTTTATAATCACAATAATTCGGTTAATGATTTTGGTAATGGATTGAATATGTGTGTCTAAAAACCTATGTTTCTCACCAACCATTATGTTGACGTATAAGCATCATTTTCAGGTATTCAGCAAGATGAGGTTAAGGTTAAGAAAAGTGGCTAGATAGACCGTAGGCAGCTGGCGAAGTTTAGTTATCTAGATTTCGTTATTTGTTTTGGATGATGAATGTTATTTGTTTTGCTTTGTTAGGAAGTATGAATGTTTGCATGTCATGACATTGACGTGAACTGCTTTTATTTTAATGTCAGACGCCTTTTGGATTTTGTTGATATGTTACGGTATTTTCATGACACTACGTGTCTATACCTTGTATTTTTATGTATGTTTTAGTTTCTCTATATAGATGCCAATGTGTTGTGATGATTCCCTTTCTCGTCGCGCCTCGCGTTTCCGCTTTGGCGGGGTGTGATAGATTGGTATCAGAGCCTTTGGTTATAGAGAAGTAGATGGTTGAGCCTAGACTATAACCTAGGGGTCCTTTATATAGATGCATTTAGGACTCAAGTGTTTATTTTTATAACTGCTATGCTTCCTCTCTATTTTGCGTAGCTTTTATATTTCCCATTTTGTTAAGTTCTCGTTTTAGTTTTGTTGCCTACCTATAGCTGATTTAGTGCGTGTTGCCTCATTATTAGTTAGCTATGCCTTCTTATTTCCATAAGAAGTTCTGTTGGGGAACCATCTTTGCAACCGGGCGTAGGAGTTTCATTGAGCCAGGGACATGATTAGGATTAAGAGAACAAATCGTAGGACTCGAGTTCCAATTGGCCTTTACCCATCCATATTAAAGAGAAGATGGCCATAAAGGAGGTTAGGGGAGAGTCATTCATGAAATGGAAGACAAAGGTAACAACCAAGGAGGGTATTGTCATCAAGTTTCCTGGAAAGTTTCATGGATACAAGTTAGCCATGGAAGAAGAAGTGTAGGAGAATGAAGGGTTAAAGGAAGTTTGGGAACAGATGGAGTATGTGATATCAGACAGCGACTCAGATCTTGAATCCACAACTAGTAGTTAACCTTAGGGCATCCTCTCGTCATCCATTTTAGGTTTATTTGTCTGTCTTTAGTCGAAACCATGTTTTAGGAATTGTTATTTTCAAATATTAGATTTGGTGTGTTGAATATTGAATTAGTATTTTATGAAATGGATGGAGTTATAGTTGAAATTGTTCCTTATATGCTGTTATGTGATTAAATGAATCGTATGTGAATATTTTTGTTAAACTAAGAAGTGTCATCATAGGAGGAGTACGTTTGTGCTAGGGAGCCTCTATAATTATGGTGGCCAACATAATTATTCACGCGCCCCAGCACAAGTGGACTTGCAAGTATGATTACATTGATTAGTGTTGACACATTGGTGTATAGTATTATGATAGTGGTATGTATGTGTGTATATATATATATATGTTATTATGGAAGTATAGGATCGAGACTCGTCTTCTCCCGTGTAATGTATATTATTCCTTTCCTTTTATAGAAACATGGTTCGAGTTACGTGTCAAAACCCAACCCCAGAATCGAGCCCAGAACCAAATCCCGACATTGCTACAATAATCGTGCAGCAATTACAGAATATCATTCCTTAAATCGTCACTCAAGTGACTACTAATGTGAACAATGCGACTGGAGGAAATGGAAATGGTGGGAACGATGGATGTTCCTACAAGACTTTCACTGCTTGTAACCCTAAGGAGTTTGATGGAAAGGGTGGTGCAGTAGCACTCACCCGTTAGATAGAAAAGATGGAGTCGGTGTTTGATAACAGTCGTTGTACTGCGAATCAGAGAGTGAAGTATGTTGCTAGTTGTTTTGTGAAGAAAGCTTTGACCTGGTGGAACACACAAGTCCAAACGAGAGGTCGTGAAGCAACAATTGGTATGAGTTGGAATGATTTTAGGGCATTGCTTATGGAAGAGTTCTGTCCAAGCAACGAGATGGAGAAGCTGGGGAATGAGTTTTAGAACCTCATGATGGTAGGAGCCAATCTTGTCGCTTACACTGACAGGTTTCATGAATTGGCCAAACTAGTTCCTCACATGGTTACTCCTGAATCTTCGTGAATTAAGAGGTACATCAATGGGTTAACACCTCAAATCCATGGTATGCTTCAGGCGACCCAGCCAACTACCATTCAGAGTGCTATCTTGAAGGCTGGAATACTTACTGACGAGGCTGTCCGTTGTGGGACAATGACTAAGGGAAATGATAAGAGGAAAGAGATGGAGGAATCAAGTAAGAAATGGAGTACATGGAAGGATAATAAGAAATCTAAGACTGGATCGGGGTTTGTAGCTACAGTTCATCCTAGGAACGACAATGCGAGCACATACCCTAAGTGTGCTAAATGTTATACTTTCCACCCAGAGAATGCATCTTGTAAGCTGTGCTATAACTGCCAGAGACTGGGTCATTATGCGAGATAGTGTTGGGCACCGATTAGGCAAGTGGCGCCTGTAAATGCGGTTAGGATGGGGCAGAATCAGAGGGCATGCTATGAATGTGGGAGTCTAGACCATTTTCGTAATGGTTGCCCCAAATGGAAACAAACAACTGGACAAGCAAGGAACCCGTTGGATTTGGAGGGAAGCAGGAACACCCAAAATAATAGGAATGTAGTAGAGGCTCTGCTGGATCCCAAAGTTATGACGGGTACATTTTCTTTAAACAATCAATTTGCTATTGTTCTTTTTGATTCTGGAGCTGATTTTAGTTTTATTTCTACTAAGTTTGTGCCTTTGCTAAATGTGGAACCTTGTATTGTAAACCCTGGTTATATGATAGAAATAGCTGATGGTAAGAGTGTAGAAGTTGTGGAGATCTTTTTGCCCATCTAGGATTAGTTTTACAAACAACATTAATAAGCACAACGGAAATTATAAAGAACAGTAATGTTGTTAAACAAGGTTTTACTACTAAACATTCAGGCCTCCATTAATTTGATCAGAATAAATGGTTACAAACTGTAACAAGGATCCACAATCCTTGAGGCTACACTAACTATCTAATAAACTAACTACTACTATTAAACGTGAACACACACACGCTTTTGCTAGACTCTCATTGAGAAGTCTGCTATTCTAACTATGATGGATATTTAAAACAGACGCCTCTAATACCCTTTATATAGAGGGTTTACAAGAAAACCTAGCTTACATAGGAAGCTAACTTAATTGTATTAGGAAGCTAATTAAAACTAATTAAAACCTTCCTTTATCTTTGATATTCTTTGACTTTTCAATGCTTATCTTCATGGAAATCTTCCAGCTTTTAATTCTTCCATATGTAGAATACCAAAGTGTCATATTAATCCCTTGTTGTTTCATCTTTCTTCATTTATGCATATGTAGTTTTGTAATCATCAAATCTCAGATCCCAACAATCTTCCCCTATTTGATATTACAAAACAATCTCATGTATGAAACAATCTTCAATGTTTCCCCTTGACTTAAGATCTTCTTGAACATGTCACCACACATAATAAGCTGCAAATCATATCTCTGTAGTCTTCTTCCCCTTTTTGTAATCATCCAATATGGGTCTTCTATAGATAAGCAACTTGTAAACACTTCCCCTCAAGTGGTGCATGTAGATGGTTAAACATTTAATCAATAAGCTTCCCTTGAAACCAATATGTTTACCATCTCTTGAATCTCGAACTCTGTAGGCTCTATGTAGTAATCACTGATGAAGAAAACTGAGTATAACGAATTTGATGAAGAAGTAGAATCTCCTAAACTTGTGTCTTATGTCTTGCACTATCCACATGATGTTGAACTTATAAATAAATCTGTGAAATATAAGTAGACCGCAACCTCTTGACAAAAACCTCATCTTTTATGAGACACATACTAAGTGATAGCAAATGTGAGCATTGAGCACCATAAGAAAAATCACACACCTTTGCTAGATTTTGACAAGTCTTCGTCACACCATTGTAAGCACGAACAAGTTATCTTTAAAGTCAATGTCCTGCTATAAACACGACTTTAAGATATGATAAGAACACGCATCTGTGAAACTCAACTACAACATCAAATAAGTGATAATCAACTGTCTTCGTAATCACATCTTCAAATAATTCCAAAATAATAGCCATAAATCTAATAATAATAAATTGTTGTTAGAAACAGTTCTATTCGAGATCCAAACGCGTTTGTTGTCCAACATCGGACAAAGCTAGCAGCATTAACCATTTAACCCAACAGTACAAACTGAGTAACGCTAGCAGTATTAACATCCAAACCAATTAGCAACGCTTTTTCTGTCAGAAAGCTGTCACTAAACTGTCACTGATCTATTTGCTCCTTCCTCCTATGGCCTTTTGTGACGCTTTGATGGTCACAATTCTTATGTGCAACACTATTCACGAACAACACAAACTTTTTGTTAGACAGTATTAATCTCGATCCTTTGCAACATTAAGTGTTCATTAGAGCAGCACTAATAAGACAACAGTACAAACACCAATGTTGGCAGTATTAACTGTCAAGATAAACCATACTCGAGCCCAAACAGTATTAACAATATGTGAAGATCAGTATTAACATCAAAGGAGAAGTACTAACTTCTGGAGGCAAGCAGTACTAAGTATGTATCAACGAACACAACAGTACTAATACCTTCGAACATTCAAGGCAGCATAAACATAAACGTGGTAGTATTAAGTTACCTTGTAGCAGCACTAAGTGATAAAACGTAATGCCAATGATCACCATTCGTGTCTACCAGTAACCTTAGTCCCATTTGTGCCTTTTTGCCAGTAACCTTAGTCATTTTCAAGTGTCCATCAGTGACTTTAATCAAGTTACTTTGATTACCAGTAGGATGATTCGAACCAACTGTAAACTTACTTTTAACTTCAGTATCGTTCGTTTCTCGAGTCAGTAGGGTTACTTTTTAGCAAGGTAATGTTACTCAACCATGTAGAAGTATCCACTATAATACGCTACTCTTTTCCAGTAACCATACGTGACCCAAAAGAAGTAAAGATATACCTTACTAGGGTTCTTCTTAAATCACATCGATCTCTGCATCCTATATTCCTGTCCAAGAATCAAACACAACCGCTTCTAAACACACAACAATATTAACCACGTTCAAAACCCTAACTACTGTTGCCTTTACACACAAATCAATATCATCAGTTGAGCCTTCTATTAATGATCAGTAAGGCTATTCGTCAAGAGAAATATGAAGAATAAACTATTGGCAGTATTAGCACACTCTCTTGAAATCAAATTAGGGTTTAAGAACAATCAAGATCAAACCTTATATTAGGACGTGCTTCCCCTGCTTTTATGACATCGTATATATTGGAACAGCAAACCAAAGATCAAATCATGTAATTACCAAAGATCGAACAGCAGCAGCCCATTCAAACGTATACCTTCAATAATCCAATATCACAGTTTCTGTTTTTATAGAATTAGGGTTTGTTGGGAAACCCTAATTTCACCGAATCCATATTTTCATCAAAAACTAGAAACTAAACACAAATAAAACCTTGAACAATCCTAGATATCAAGAGCAACCCGCTCTGATACCAATTGTGGAGATCGTTTTGCCCATCTAGGATTAGTTTTACAAACAACATTAATAAGCACAGCGGAAATTATAAAGAACAGTAATGTTGTTAAACAAAGTTTTACTACTAAACATTCAGGCCTCTATTAACAAGGATCCACAATCCTTGAGGCTACACTAACTTTCTAATAAACTAACTACTACCATTAAACGTGAACACACACACGCTTTTGCTAGACTCTCATTGAGAAGTCTGCTATTCTAACTATGATGGATATTTAAAACAGACGCCTCTGATACCCTTTATATAGAGGGTTTACAAGAAAACCTAGCTTACATAGGAAGCTAACTTAATTGTATTAGGAAGCTTATTAAAACTAATTAAAACCGTCCTTTATCTTTGATATTCTTTGACTTTTCAATGCTTATCTTCATGGAAATCTTCCAGCTTTTAATTCTTCCATATGTAGAATACCAAAGTGTCATATTAATCCCTTGTTGTTTCATCTTTCTTCATTTATGCATATGTATTTTTGTAATCATCAAATCTCAGATCCCAACACTTTAATTATGTCCTACCTTATCGTGAGATGCATCCTTGTGAGATGATCGATCTTCGTTATTGTCACTGCGTCCTCTACCACCGTCGCCGCCGTCAAAGTATCGAGAAGACATTTCGCGTTTATTTGTTATTAGATCGATGATTTTGGTATCTAACTTTTCCTTATTATGTGTATTTCGCTATCAAATCAAAGCAAGTTTGTGTTTGGTATGTGATGTTGAGAGATAGAAACGAAAAACACAGATAAGAGAATAAGAAAGATAAGGAAATAGTGGTGGCTAATATGTGGAAAAGTCTTTATAACTAGGTTTAGGGATAAGGGACCAATGGTGAAATTTTATTTTTAAAGAAATTACCATAATACCCATCATTAACGAAGCGACTTAATGACCATTCATCCATTGAGACCAAACACGCATCAAAATGATGACTTTTGGGACCATTTCCATCAATTTTCAAAATGGGGGACTGAATCCGCAAACGGGGTGGAGTATAGGGACCAACGGTGTATTTTACCCTAAATGTAATGATTAAGATGCAATCATCAAGTACCAACCTGAAATCAAAAAACTTATTGAAAAAAGTCAAGGACATCAGCAACATACATAACATTAGGTAGGCAATCTCGAAAACTTATTCAACCTCTAAATTTCATTTTCGTTATGACATTACACCTGTTGTTCCCTATACTCGAGTTGATATATGCTACCTAAATCTATATACAACAGATTTGCAACCAATACATTTAACAAACGATACATTTTTAATTTTTAAAACCAAGATCTCCTAAAATACCCTTAAAATTTACAGGCACATCCAAAAGGAATGGTGGGTTGGGTAAATGGGTTAAAGCATGTAATTCTTTGATAGTTGTGGTCTGTTGACGCGAAGCACTTTTGGGGATCAGTTGATTACTTAAACTTAAACATTTATAAAATCCAAGCTGATAGCCTATTTTGTGTGTCAAATATATTTCTATTATCAAAGACAAAAGTACATTATGTTTCAGCTACGATTTCATCATATTTGTATCGTTTATAAGTGTTACAGATACTTTTATTGTTGTTTTTAGCGTTCGGCTAATGGCTATATGCATTTGATCAGAGTGTAATATTACAATTATTAAAAAGAGGCTGACAAAAAAACCATGTTTCTGCATGACCATAAGGAACTCAATGATCACTTCAGAAGAAAGCCTGGTCGTCACTCGCCTCTTGCTCCTCTTCTCGACATTGTACAACCTCTTAAGAGCATTACTCAAAATGCTAACTCTTATCATCCTCACAAAATAATTACATTGCAACTAAAAAAATATTAGCAATTGTGAGAGAAAAAAGTAGGATGAATGTATAATATATATAAGGCGAACCCCACATCTAGCGCAATTTGGCACTGCACCAATTCATCGAGTGAACAATATAGTAGGTGTAACAAACACATAGTAAATCTTAGACCACCATCTTCGACCACCTGCCACCTACGTCACACGCCACAATTAGCGGCAACGAAAGGAACGACGAGATCAAGGACGTATGAGCACAAAATATGAAGAATCTTGAGCTATGAATCCGCAGGTAAAGAGAAGGATTAACCCGCCATGGACGCAACTCCAATAACTTACCCCACCAAGATGCGGATAACCTCAACTCTACACACTCTGCTTATAACCACATGTTAACTCATTCTTGTCTGATAATGCTCAAATTGAGTACGTTTTTAGTAGCATTATCATGGTTTTTGTACATGTTATTTGGTTAATCTAACGAACTTTTGCTACTAATTTGCACAAAGATATGTTTTTATGTTCGTAGCTAGCCAAGATCAAGAAAACGAATGATGGTTCCAATAATTATTCATCTCACAAGAAAGATTAAGGTTTAAAGATCAAGAGAAAAACTGGAAAGAAAATAAATAATGAAGGATGATTAAACTTACAAGAGATATGAGTTTTGTGTTTACAGAGATCATCAAATACCCTAAACCTTGATATGTGAAGGGTATTTATAACCCTCAAAGGGGCCTTTGGATGGGCTTTTCGGGCTTTTTCTTTGTCGGTCCGATTACATTAAATATCATTAATTAACGAGCTAGTAAATGCTAAATAACTACTAGTAACCGAGACTTCTTTGTTTCTAACAATCTCCCCCTAAGTGAGGTCACTCTTGATTTGCAAAAATTAAGTTTTTTTAATACGAAAGAAGTTTAGGCAAGATTATATAATTATGTAATTTTGTCACGTCATAGAGTGCAATGTGTCGATTATTTTGGATCGAGATAGGAGATTTACTTTGCACGCACTTTTGGAAAAACGGTATAAAGAAAGCGTTAGTAACAAGATAGACATGAGTACTGCTATCACACCTCAGACGGAAGGACAAAGTTAGCGTACAATAAACCTTGGAAGATATGTAAAGGGTCAAGTGTTATATATTTTGGTGTAGTTTGGATTGTCCATCTACATTAGCTAAGTTTTCCTACAACAACAGATATCATTTGAGCATTCGGTGTGCTTCGTTGAGGCCTTTTATGGAAGGACTGTGCTAGGTCGCACTAGTTATTGGGCAGAGATTGGATAGGGCAGTGTGTGATTGGACCTGAGTTAGTATTAGAGACGACATATAAGGTGGTATTGATAAAGGAAAAGCTCAAAGCGGCGAGAGCTTGTCAAAAATAGCATGCGGAATAAGAGACGAAACTTTTTATGAGGTTTGAGTATGTGATCGGGTATTATTAAAGGTGTCTACTTGGAAGGGCGTAGTGCGTTTTAGAAAGAAGGGTAAGTTAGCACCAAGATATGTAGGGCCGTTTGAAATCCTTAAAAGGATTGGCCTTGTAGCTTATAGGTTGAGGTTACCTAAGGAGTTGAGTAGTGTGCATGACACCTTTCATGTGTCAAACCTGAAGGATTGTTATGGCATATGCTAATATTGCAAGTGGCCATTGGATGAGATAAAAAGGTCGACAAGACACTTTGTTTTGTCGAGGAACCTGTAGAGATTATGGATGGAATTTGAAACGTAAGAAGATAGCACTAGTGGAAGTTAGACGGAATTCGAAACGTGGTCCTGAGTTTACTTGGGAACACGAAGATCAGATGAAGATTAAGTATCTACAGTTGTTCGTGGACCGAGTTGTTAAGCCTACTAGTGAAATTTATGGACGAGATTTCCATAAGAAGGGGATACTGTGACACCCGTGATTTAATCAGGTTAGTGATACCTTTAGAAATGGCTAAGAGTTTGTTTTATGTGATTATTGTATGCTATGTGTTATATATGTATGCTAAGTGATTTGAATAGGTGCATGATATCATTTTGAGGTGAATGATCATCTCATTTTGAGTGCGTTTGTGTTTGGTGATGAATATTCTATTTGTTCACGTATAGTGATAATGAAATGGAATGGAGTATTGCATGTAATGCTACGTCAATAGTTGGATGATTTTGTGTTAAATGTTTATGAGAAACGTATCATGTTGGAAATAAGTGAAGTGAGTGAAATTTGGATATTTATAGAAGACTTTCTAAATATAGAAAGTGAAATGAAAAATGAAAAGTTATTTTTAGAAAGTTTAGTAAGTAGCGTTATGTAAAAAGGTTTACCCAAATTAGCTTAGGTTTTTATGAAAACTTAAGGTAATGAAGAAAATTATATAAATAATAATAATTAAAAATAATAATAATAAATATATAAAGGGGTGTTAGTCGGCCGGTTTTAAAGAAAAGAAAAAAAGGAAATAAAGTTTGACTATAATTAGGATTCTAAGGTTTATAAATACAAAACCAATAAAACCCTAAATCACTTTTCTCTCCCTCTCTCCCTATGTTTGGTCAAAGCCCCCCAAAAGAAGAAAAAAATAATTTTTTTATCAAGAGCAAGTTGGTGATTTAGTGTTCAAGAATCAAGGTATAGGTATGTTCATTAACCCTAGTTGTTTAGTTTTCTTTAAATCATGTAATAATTAATATGGTGAATCATTAGGTTTTAAAAACTTCTGTAATTAAGGATGTATTAATCATGCTAGAGTGTTTAGGGTTTAATTAGGATCATATTGGTGAAAATGGTTAGGGTTAAATCGCGTTAATTTAGGATTTAGAGTTGAGCAGAATTTAGGGATGTGTTCAACTGATGATATCTTTATGATAGAAACGTGTTTTGATATGATTCAAAATCCTAAATTGAAGTTCAAAGAGTCTGGCCTCGAATGATTTTGAGTTTTGGAAGTTGGTCAAATGTTGGTTACAAGAAAAGTTGTCAAAAGAGTAAATACGTGTCAGAATTATGTCATGTTTAGGAGGGTAAAACCCTAACTTAAAAGTGGAATTAAGGTTAGCCAATCTACAACGGTTAAGTTCAATATGTATATAAAGAAACCCTAAAAGGATAGCTTCTGACTGTATGTCTAAGTATGGTAGTTAGGGCCATACATTTTAGTGTGCAATCAGATCCGAATTGGGACAGTATTGAAGTTTGATTTTATTTGGGATACTTGCACATGTAATGAGCATTTGGGAATCTCAAGGTAGTTAGTAAACTCATAAATTAACTTAGGTGATTTTTGGTATAATTTATGGAGGTTAGCAAGCACGGTTTTTAAGTTAGTAAAGATACACTAAAATTCTGCATTTTTGAATAAATTGTAGTTAACTAGTGTAATGTGTTAATGAGGTGGTTGAGGTTGGGCATGGTGTCGGGGTGACCCATGATGGTTAATCAAACCCTTAGACATCCATCATATGTGTATTACATGGACTAGAGCTTTTAGCTTCGTTTTGCTTATAACCGTGTTTATTTATTTGTCTAGTTGCGTGATAGGAATTAGAAGCTGCGTTTTGAGCATTCAGGTGAGTTACACAGTCCCACTTTTTACATTTTTTTAAACTTGGGATGGAAATGATGCAAGTGTTGAAATGATTTTTAAATTGCCGTGATTATGTGTTATTGTAAATGCATGGACTATTATGTGACTGATATGCGTTATGTGCTACATGTTTTGTGATGTGATATTGAGATGTTGCCTAGTCAGGTGGATTACTTGCGGGTATCCATGGCCTGAGCTAGAGGGAAATAGATTTGGTTGTGTGATGTGATTTTGAGATGTTAGCCTATTAAGAGTGGTTTACTTGCGGGTATCTCCGGCCTAAGCTAGAGGGATAAAGGATTTGGATTGATCCAAGAGCGATTGAGGTCGTCTGCTTGGTGTTTGATTAATTGGATTTGGATTGAATTGCATGTTAGCTTGTATGTTAGTTAGCATAATTGTCTTGCGAAAGTATTGTTTTATAATTACAGTAATTTGGTTAATGATCTTGGTAATGGATTGAATATGTGTGTCTGAAAACCTATGTTTCTCACCAACCATTGTGTTGACGTATAAGCATCATTTTCAGGTATTCAGCAAGATGAGGTTAAGGTTAAGAAAAGTGGCTAGATGGACCGTAGGCAGCTGGCGAAGTTTAGTTATCTAGATTTCGTTATTTGTTTTGGATGATGAATGTTATTTGTTTTGCATTGTTAGGAAGTATGAATGTTTGCATGTCATGACATTGACGTGAACTGCCTTTATTTTAATGTTAGACGCCTTTTGGATTTTGTTGATATGTTTGGGTATTTTCATGACACTGCGTGTTTATACCTTGTATTTTTATGGATGTTTTAGTTTCTTTATATAGACGCTAATGTGTTGTGATGATTCCTTTTCTGGTCGCGCCTCGCGTTTCCGCCTTGGCGGGGTATGACAACTGTGAGGTCAAGAAGCTGAAAAGGAGTCGAATTCCTATTGTAAAAGTTTGTTGCAATTCCCAACGAGGACCAAAATTTACTTGGGAACGAGAAGACGAGATGAAGCACAAGTATCCGCAAATGTTCGCGAGCGCTACGGCTTAGGACGAGCAACTAAAATTTTGGGACGAAATTCCCTTTAACAAGGGAAAACTGTGACATCCGTCAATTTTGAGGTCAGTAACCGAAAGTAAACGTATGATAATTGACTCTCATGGTGATTTATGGAGTCACTTTTATGTGGTTGTATCACTCTTAGTTTTAACGCTTGTTTATGTGCAACCCGTGTTTCACGTCGCTATTTATCCCGAGCTTTAAATTCTATTTTCTAATTTTATAGAATTTATTTTATTAATTTAGTCGATTTTATTAAAATCGTCATTTTAATTATTTGCGAATCATGCGTTGGATATTTATCCATTTTATCGATCGAGAAATCAACAATTACATATTTTAGCTTCGAGAGCTTAATTAGTACTTTTTTGACTTTTCCAGTGTTTTTGGCCGAAACCGCGTTAAAATAGTGTTTTTACAATTTATAACGCGTTAACTAAATAATTGGGCCGAGAACTATGCAATGCAAAGTTTATAAAAATATAAACATAAAATAAACATAACATACAAAACCAAACACTCCCCCTTGTTGACTCCAACAATAAGCTAAACCAAACACCCTCTTATTACTCTTTTTACTCCTACTAAACATGAAACCAAACACCCCTTTATTTTTTTGATATCATTCCATATAAATAGTGTCATATTCCTTATTAAACTCATAATATACACACAATAATTTTTTTGTCTGCCTCCTCCTTTTTCCCTGGTTCGAACGACCCAACACTAAACCACCATCATCATCACTAAAAAATCCAATTAATCACTCCCATTCACTCTCAAATCATTCCTACATAAACCCCCATCACTCTTTTCAAATAAAATCCACCATGCATAAGACTTCCCCAAGTTCTTGATTTTTCAAAGACTTTACTTTTTAAGGGTTTTGATCTAATTAAGTGAATTTGTGTTATAAGGGTTTGATTCTAATTGTGTATGCAAGATTTGGGTGGTAAAACAAGTTCGGGTTGATTTGGGGCTCTATTGTGGTGTTATGGCCCAAATCAAGAAAAACCCACAAGGTGGTGGTTGTTTGATCATCTAACTACTTCTTTGTGTTTGTAAGTATTTTTATTACCTATCTATGTTGATTAAGCTATATATTGTGTGCATACAATTAATTTTATATTGAGAATCCATAGATTGTCTTACATGTTATGTTTTGAGGTAGATTGTTGGTTTGAGGTGTTAGTGGGAGGAGATTGGCTAGCAAGGAGTATTTGAGAAGTTGTTGTGGTGAGAAAATGACGTTTGGATGTGTTTTGAAACGGGTCGTTTAATGCAGAAAGTTTGTGTGTCGCTTTCGGGTGGGTCAAAAATTTTGAAACTGATTTTGGGCTTTAGAATATAGAAGAGGATGTCCATACCTTCGATTCGATATATGGATCGTTTGATAACTCTTAAAAACGAACGTTTGGCGGCCTATTGAAGTTGTGAAAAGTGTTAAAAACAAAATCAGCACCTAATAAAAATAATGGTTACTGTCAGATTCGAAAAAGGGCATTTTCATCATTTTCGGGTCTGTTTCGGCCTTCGGCCGAAACATGAAAGTTGTCCGGAAGACCGTTTTACTTTTTGGTAAGGCTAGCTAAGTCTAAAAATGCATAATGACGGGTCGAAAAGCTTAGAATAAAATCTGCGTTTTTCTTTTTTTTAGTTTGCATCAGATCTGATATAGGGACATTTTCGTCCTTTTCAGTCGAGTTTTGAGTCTCGGGTAAAACTAAAAAGCTGTTTAAAATGCCGTTTTACATTCCCTAAAAGATAACTAAGGCTAAAAACGTATGTTAACGAGTCAAAAAGCTTAGGATTAGATATTACATTTTTAGGAAAAAGATAAGTTTTCTGCAGAAATTTGCAGGGGCATTTTGGTCATTTTCTGGGCCGTTCCAGGTCTTGGGTAAAACTAAAAAGTTGTCCGAAACGTCGTTTTACATCAAAATGTTTTAGAGTCCGAGTCATGAAAATGTATTTTAGCGGGTCGTTTTGGACGGGTCAGACTTAAGGAAAATATATAATAAAAAGTCAAACTTGGTGAAATTCTTTTAATGGTCAATTAGCGTTATGGAGAATGATTAAGGCGTAAAATATAATAACTAAAGCTGAAATTACAACTAATAAGTTAGTCTATCACTTTTATATGCGTCTAGATGTCATAATCTTGATAACGGGTCAAAATGGGTAATTTTCACTAAAATTTCATATTAGTCAGAATGTGTTAGAATGGAGTTAAATCATAAAGCGTAACACTTAGTGGGTATAAGTAAGTAAGTTTGGCGCGCACATGGAATCTACAATATAAGATTTACATGTATGTCGGAATATATATATTTTATACTTATGCAAAATATGCATTTTCGTATAACTATATTTTCTTATACGCGGACCACTATTATTATAGGTCGCGGTTGAGTTGTGGCATTCTTCTTCCTTTGTTGATTTTCTCGGTCGATACTCCCATTTATGGTGAGTTTCTCACATTCCCCTTTTTACATGATTTTAAATGTTTTGGGGTGGAAAGCATGATGTGTCGTTTGTTATGCAATTACTTTTAAGTAATTAATCTTTTGAGCACATTTGAACTTGAACTTGTTTTGAACGTATGGAACTCTGATTTGAACTTGTTGAACTTTGGAAACGTGTTGAACTTTGAACTTGATTTGAACTTGTTGGAATTTGGAAACGTGTTGAACTTGGAACCTTGAACTTAATATGTATGTTGTTGTATGCTTGGAACCCGCCACTACTTTTAACTCATTATCCCCCTCATCGGGATTGAGACGTTAGTACTTATGGATAGCGCTATTAGGAGATTAGCCCCTCCTCACTCCCCGCACAAGGGTGCATAGTACTAAGTGTTTGTGCCACACTATACAACTGGAACTTGATTGGATGTTTGGAACGGTTAGGCTGAATACGTTTAAGTAGTGCCTCGCATAAACACTATAGCATACATATACATTGATTTATATTACGTTACTTTGGGTAACGAAAACTGTCTTTGGAAATTTGAATCAGTTTGGATTAACGACTTGTTTTGGCAACTTGATATTGAATTGGGAACTATGTTTGGACATCTACTCATTTTTTTAAAAACTACATTTTTTGTACATAATCTTGAGAGCTCACCAACTATTTTGATAGTTGACCGTTTTTATCATGCTTTTTAGGTGACATTCCTAAGGTGGAAACTTAGTGTGATTGCATTTGAACTAGTTCAAGATGTTTATTTTCTTCCAAGTTATTGTCTTTTGGGTGATCCATGTTCGGAAGAAAAACAACCATGTTGACTTTTGTACTTTTAAACTTGTACTTTAAAATGTTGTAATTCAGATAACTTTCTTTTATCTAAATTCATGTATGGTGTTTTATCTATCATCTTGTGTGATGTTTATTAATATGTTACACCTCACGGTTCCGCCTTGGTGGGGTGTGACACTGTTTGTCTACAAAATACTGTTGAACACCAGCTTCCATCTGGTTAAAAACTGTGTGTACTTCCGTTACCTCATTTAAAAGATCTTTATCAAAAATATTGAATATGTCTTTTACGTTCTTTAAAAATGGAATTATTTCATTTAGAAAAATAGTTTTCGTGTGTTCAAATCCCCATTCCCCTTCTGTTATAGCATCAGGTGTAATTCGCTTTTTCATCACAGCGTCAAATTGGCCAAGCTGGTATTTAAGCTTTTTAAGGCTTGTATTAATCAGGCTTACCTTACGAAGTTCCCGAGGAGCCTCAATTTTGACAGGTGACGAAGCAGATTAGTCAGTATTAGGGTGTGAAGTTTGTAACCAGAAAGCTTGTTCATCAGACAGTTCTTGTTGTGGAACAAAACGTTTACCAAAATCTTCAGATAATCGATTTAACTCAACATAATTAATTGGAGTAGTATTAACTTTCTTTTCTTTTGAAATTGGGTCGCTTTGTTTTGCAAGCATTTTGGATCGACTTACTTCTTCCAAAATCAATGTCTCTTCATCATGAAACACAGGATTAGCAACATGTTGACTAGATATAACACTACCATCATACAAAGTTGGCTTAATCCGCTGAGATTTCTTGAGATAAAACGGATTTTGATAACCAAGTGCTTGTTTGTGAGTGTCATCATAAAAAACTTGTGGCTTTGTTAACATGTGCACTGTTTGAGCAGATTGACCCACTTTATAAACAATGTTATCCAATTCCTTAATCTTCTTTTCTAAATCAATTTTTTTATCTAAATATTTACTTTCCTTATCTTTAGATTCGTTTTTAAAAATAGTAAATGTTTGCAATAAAGATTCCTTTTCTTTGATTTGATTTGAAAGATTTTGTTTAAGCGAGTCAATTTGCTGCTTAAGTGCAAGCTTTTCCTTAATCATATCATCCATTTGAGAATCAATCATTTTTTCACGTGTTCTTAAATCAATATTAAGACGTTGGTCAAAAGTTTTAACTCGTTCTTTATATCTTTCAAGCTCAGCGGTTAAGGATTCATTATTCTTTTCTTGATTAGCCTTTTACCAATTATTTACATGATTAATCATTTATTTTGAAATTTGTTCAATTACAGATAAAATCATTGAATCTTGTTGTGCATACAAATTAGTGTCTTGAATAGCCGCCGGTTGCGTTTCTTGCAAATATTAAGAGTATGGAATGATATTGCTATCACTTGTTATCTCATTATCTGTAAAATCAACAACTGGTGTTTATTCAAAACCCTGTGTTGCATGCAAACTTTGATTATCCATATCAGTATGATAGGTTTTAAAATGAGGTACCTCTGAGATAACGTCTGAACCATAATTGGAAAGATTAGCCATTAGAACCGCATTTACATTAGAGACACCATCACAATCAGAATCATAAGCATCAAGATTCTTAGTCTAGAAAGCAGTAGTGTTTGGAATGGTTGTCTGAGTAGCTTTACCATCTGGAATGCATGGATCTGCAAGGAATGTTAGTTGCTCTTCATCCAAAATTTGTCTAGCTTCCTGTGCTTCAGCCAACATTGCCTTTTCCCTAAACCATGCAGCATTCCTAGGCCTCTTCAGCTGAGTGCATTGCCTAGCAATGTGACCTTTACCTTGACAATTATAACATTTAACCATCTTTGCCTGCCCTCCTGCATTATTCCCCCTGAACTAGTAGCATTACCCTTATAGCTATGCTAGGAATACAAAAAGTATCGGTCACTTCCAATATAGTTAGTCGTAGCTCGTAGTAAGTCAAATAGTTAAGATAGAAAGCTAACCGGCTAAAGGCCCATGGAAAGCCTCTTATGAGGCCCATGGCCGGCCACTATCCATTGTATTTATACCCTCTCCACACATGGAGAGGGTGTTGGTTGTTTATTTTCTCACATAGTTAATCTAATATTCTCTTTTTTGTTTCTCTCTCTAAGTGATCATCTAACCACCTCTTTCTCTCTCTAAAAACTATAGATCGAATCCCATACTATATGTGTTAAGATATTCTACAATTGGTATCAAGAGCCATGGGGTGTTTGTGAAGGTTTTGTATGCGTTTTTTCTACTCTTTTTAGACGTGTTCTTGGTTCGAACCTATCAAAAGGTTTTTATCTTTTGAGGGTTTAAAAACCATAAAGCTTTAAACTTGCTTCATTATTTATCTTAGTTTAGGCTAGAAGTACAAGAAAATCTTTGAAAAACCATCAAAAATTTCATCTTTTTGAGTCTTTTTGGTTAGTAAAAGGGTTTTGTACCAAGAATCTTGATTTTAAATTTTTTGTGTCAAAAACGTTAAAGTTTGTGTTTTTAACGTTCTAATAGTATTAGATAGGTAAGAAGTACAAGAAAAATGGGGTAAAAACGTCAAAAAGTGAGTCTTTTTATGATTTTTGGTTTTTGACTTTCGAAGTGTATTGGGCGAATTATACGTAAAGGCGAGTTATACGCGTGTTTCTCTTCAGGCGAATTATACGTAATTTCCTAAGGCAAATTATACGTTCCTTTCCAAAGGCGATTTATACGTAATTTCCTAAGGCGAATTATACGTTCCTTTCCAAAGGCGAATTATACATAATTTCCTAAGGCGAATTATACGTTCTTTTCTAAAGGCGATTTATACTTAATTTCCTATGGCGAATTATACGTAGTTTATCCATAGTCGATTTATACATGTTTTTTCACAGGCGATTTATACGTGTTTATTTCCAAGGGTGATTTATACATGTTTATTTCCAAGGGAGATTTATACATGTTCATTTGGTAAGACGATTTATACGTTAAATCTGTTAAGGCGATTTATACGTTAGTTTGCTTGGGTGATTTATTCGATTTACTTGGGATAACTATACACTTTCATTAGGTGAATTATACGGTTGTTCTTTGATTTGTAAAATCCCGTGAAAACTTGATTTCCCGGTTTTATCAAGAATTGTAAAATCCTGTGTATTCCCAAGACTCAATTACATTAATCAAACCTCACTTTAACACAACAACCTCCAATCACTATACGATCACCTTTTATCTTATCACAATATAATGGATTTAATTATTCCACTTGGACAAAAGAATACTCTTGCTGAGTACATGATACTCTCCGGTGCTGACAATCATCCACCTATGTTAGACAAGGACCTGTATGATTCTTGGAAAAGTAGATTGGAATTATACATGCAAAACAAAGAGCACAGAAATATGATACTTGAATCATTTGAACACGGTCCACTCATTTGGCCTACTATTGAATAGAATGGGGTGACCTATTCAAAGAAATATGCTGAATTATCTGCTGCTAAGAAAATTCAAGCTGACTGTGATATGAAGGCAACTAGTATCATTCTTTAAGGTCTCAACAAGCTGTTATCTATTTTCATTGTTAATCATCATAGAGTTTCCAAGGATTTATGGGAGAGAGTTCAATTACTGATGCAAGGTACCTCTTTAACTAAGCAGGAAAGAGAGTATAAACTGTATGATGCATTTGATAAGTTTACTCACATCAAGGGGGAATCACTTCATAAGTATTACTTGAGATTCACTCAACTGATTAATGATATTGAACATTTACAACATGAAAATGAGCAATTTAAAGTTAATCCAACTTCTTAAACAGTCTTTCACATGAATGAAGTATTTCTATTCTTTTTAAAGTTATCTTTGTGACTGTTGGTCAAACTTGTAAAAGATTTGCATACTACCAACTTTGATCAGCTTCATGCATATCTTGAACAACACGAACTCCATGCAAATGAAGTCTGTCTTCTACATGAACGCAATCAAGATCCACTTGCATTTGTTGCAAATCAGTAGATGACACCACCTTACTTCAACACTTATCAGTCTTCATATAACAATTCTCAGCTTCAACAACAGTTTCCACCATCTCAATATGGATCAATTCATCCCACTCAACATCACTCATCTACTTATCCATCACAACCACAATTTAATCATTCATCCGTTCCACCATCATATCCATATCAGCCTCAAATGAATCATCAAACCTCATATGTTCCACAAATTGCTTATCAATCACCTCAAGTTTCTACACAACCAATGACTGAGTCACTTCTTGCGGACTTAGGTTTTGCTGTTCGTGTATTCTCTCTAGGAGATGATCTAATTGCTTATCTCAACAAGGCAATGGCTTTTCTAACAGTTGTAGCTTCCTCAAGGTTCCCCTCTACCAATAATCAACTTAGAACTTCCTCGAATCCAACAAACCAAGCCACTATTCAAGATGGCAGGGTCACAGTGCAACAAGTTCAGAGGAGACAAGGGAAAAGTTATTATGGTACTAGTTATAAGAGTAATGCTACTAGTTCTGGGGGAACAATGCAAATGGACATGCAAGGGTTGTTAAATGCTACAACTGTCAAGGTGAAGGACATATGGCTAGGAAATGCACTCAGTCTAAGCAACCAAGGAATGCAGCATGGTATAAGGATAAAGCAATGTTAGCTAAAGCTCAAGAAGCTGGACAAATTTTGGATGTAGAGCAACTCGCATTTCTTGCAGATCTAGGGGTTCCAGACGGTCAAGCTATTCAGATAATCATTCCAAACAATGATGCTTTTCAGACTAAGGAACTTGATACTTATGATTCTTACTGTGATGATATCTCAAATGTAAAAGCGGTTCTCATGGCCAATATTTCCAACTATGGTTCTAATGTTATCTCAGAGGTACCCCATTCTGAAACCTATCTTAATGATATGGAAAATCAAAGTGTGCATGCAATGCAGGATTTTGAACAATTACCAGTTGTGGATTTTACAGATAATGAGATACATAGTGATAGCAATATCATTTCGTATTCTTAATATTTGCAAGAAACATAACTGACAACTGTTCATGATACTACTTTGCAGGCACAACAAGATTCAATGATCTTATTTGTGATTAAACAAATGTCAAAACAAATGATTAATCATGTAAATAATTAGGAAAAGGCTAATAAGGAACAGAATCATGAAACAGTAACTGCTGAGCTAGAGAAATATAAAGAATGAGTCAAAACTTTTGAACAACATCTTAATATTGATTTAAGCAGTCATGAAAAAATGATTGATTCTCAAATGGATGATATGATTAAAGAGAAGCTTGCACTAAAAGAACAAGTTGACTCACTTGAGCAAAATCTTTCTAAACAAATCAAAGAAAAGTAATGTTTATTGCAAACATTCACTGTTTTCAAAAATGAATCCAAAGAAAAAGAAAATAAATATATGGAAAATGAAATTGATTTGGTAAAGAAGATAAAGGAACTTGATAACATTATTTTTAATGTGGGTCAATTTGCTCATACAATGCACATGTTAACTAAGCCACAAGCTTTCTATGATAATATTTACAAACAAGCTCTAGGTTATCAAAATCCGTTTTATCTCAAGAAAGCTCAGCGGATTAAACCAACCTTGTATGATGGTATTGTTATTTCTGCTAAACATGTTGCTATGCCTGTGATTGATGATGAAGAGACATTGATTTTGGAAGAAGAGAGTCGATAAAAATGTCTGAAAAAGAAAAGGATCCAAAGGCTATTAAACAAAACATTTCTCATAAACCTATTGATTATGAAAAATTAAATAGACTATCTGAAGATTTTAGTAAACGTGTTACTCCACAACAAGAATTGGCGGCTGAACAAGCTTTCTAGTTTCGTATATCCAATCCTACCATTGAATCTTCTAATAAACCACCTGTCAAAGTGGAAGTTCCTAGTGATCTACCTAAGGTAAGTTTGGTGAATGCAATCCTTAAAAAGCTTAAATTCCACCTCGCCCAGTTTGACTTTGTGGTGAAGAAGAGGACAACACCTGATGCTCATACAGAAGGTGAATGGGGGTTTGAACATACTGAAGCTGTTTTTAACAATGAAATTATTCCATTTCTAAAATCTTTAAAAGACGTCTTCAATGTGTTTGATAAAGATCTTCTAAATGATATAATAGAAGTACAAACAGTTTTTGACCAAATGGAAGTTGTTGTTCAATAGTCTTCAGTTGACAAACAATGTTTGAAAATTGCTAAGAAATAACTACTTTTAGAAAATGATCGACTCTTACAACAAATCATGTCTCAAGATGTTCTTCTAACTGTGATGAATTCTATGTCTTTGAATGGTGAATATGTGAATATGGAAATGCAAAGAAATGAATCTTGTGATAAGTGTTTCAATCTTGATGCTGAACTTTCGAAATCACAACATGCGTATAATGAACTTTTGAAAAGTTACTCACAACTTGAAAAACATTGTATTTCTCTTTAATTGTCAATTCAACTTAATCAAGAAATTTTTCAAAAAAATGGATCTTGTGATAATCAAAATGCTTTTGAAATTCCAAAATATATTTAAAATAATAATTTGAAAGCTTAGCTACAAGACAAAGACACTACCAATTTGTAAGTTACAGGAAATTATAAAATCAATGAGAGAAAATAGTGTGGCAAAATTGCTTTCGGAAAATGAGCGTCTTTGTAAAGAAATTAATCATGTGAAACATGTTTTTAAAGATGATCAGTTTGACTCAATCAAAAAGACACATGTTCGTACTAAGGAATAGAGTGACTCTTTAATTGATAAACTGAACTTAAAATCTGTTGAAAATGAGGATTTAAAAGCTCAAATTCAAGTTAAGGTTTTTCTGATAACATCATTGAAAAACAATTTACGAAAAGTAAAAGGAAAAGAAATTATTGATATTGCTGCACAAATACCATCTGCCAACACTATTGTTCCAGGCATGTTCAAGCTAGACTTAGATCCTTTAGATCCTAGGTTATTGCAAAATAAGGAAGCTCACATAGATTACCTTAAGTACACTAAGGAACAAGTTAATATTCTTCGGGGAATAGTCAAACAAGCTAAAGAAAAACAACCTTTAGATAATGCGTTAGATTTTGCCTGTAAGCATGCCCAACGAATTCAGGAGTTACTGGTATATGTTAGAGATACATGCCCTAGTGTGATTAAACTTAATGCGAAAAAGGTTTGTGTCACACCCAAAAACAATGTCAAGAAAGTTAGGTTTGCTGAACCTCTCACATCCTCAAGCAACATTAAACAGGTAGAGTCATCTAAAACATCAGATTCTAACACAACTGTGTTGTCTCCTATAGGATTGAAGTGTTCTACTAGTAATTGCAGACCAAAGCCTACAAGCAATAAAAGGAATGATAGGATCTCGCAAACACCAAGTAGGAACATGAAGAATAAAGTAGAAGCCCAACCTAGGAAAGTTAATAAAAAGAATCGTGTTGTTAAACCTATTCGTGATGTAGATGTTAAGCATTCACTGTTAAATGCGAATTCTATTTGTGTTACTTGTAAGAAATCTATGTTTGACGATGTTCATGATATGTGTCTTCTTGATTTTGTGAAAAATATAAATAGCCGTGCTAAATCTGCTAAGAAACATAAAAACAATATTTGGAAACCTGCGAGTCATGTATTCACTGAAGTAGGACTTAAGTGGAAACCAACAGGCAAAACTTTCACTATAGTTGGTAACTCGTTCCCTTTAACTAGGATCACTTCAGCTAATGTAGTGCCTCCTAAGAAAACCACTTCCCACTCAGTTGAAACACAAAAACCAGAGCATAAAGTCTACAGCAGGAAACCAAAAAATGTTAAAAATGTAGGTTCGAGTAAAAAAGCTAAGATTGTAGAATCTAAGAAAGCTAACCACTCAGAACCCAATCATACGTGGGGATCCAATGCTACAGATATTCCATCATCTTCTTCTCTTGTCATGACAGGTTGTCCAAATTGTTCTCTGGTATATGGACTTTGGATGTTCGAAACACATGATAGGGAACCGCTCTCAGCTCATGAACTTTGTTAGTAAATTTCTGGGTACAGTTAGATTCGGGAACAACCATATTGCAAGGATTATAGGGTATGGTGACTATCAGCTGTAAAATGTTACTATCTCAAGAGTATACTACATCAAGGGGCTTGGATATAAATTGTTTTTTGTTGGTCAATTTTGCGACGCGGATCTTAAAGTCGCATTTCGGAAAAACACTTGCTTTATTCTGAATTTAGAAGGTGTTGATCTACTTTCTGGATCCCAAGATACAAACTTGTACACGATTTCTCTTGATGACATGCCTAAAACATCTCCGATCTGTCTTCTATTCAAAGCGTCAAAGACTAAGAGCTGGTTATGGCACCGTTGGTTATCACATCTCAACTTTGGTATTCTTAACAATCTAGCTAAAGACGGTCTTGCACGAGGCATTCCAAGAATTAAATTTTAGAAAGATCATCTGTGTTCAGCATGTGCATTAGGAAAAAGCAAGAAATCCTCCCATCAACCCAAAGCTGAAGACACTAACCAAGAGAAACTATATCTTTTGCATATGGATTTGTATGGCCTGATGTGTGTGGTGAGTATTAATGGGAAAAGGTATATCTTAGTGAATGTCAACGATTACTCAAGATTTACTTGGGTAAGATTTTTGAGATCAAAAGATGAAGCTCCTAAGGCCATCATCAAGCATAAAAAATATTCAAGTTCGTTTGAATGCCACCGTCTATAATGTTTGAACAAATAATGGAATCGAATGTGTCAATCAGACACTTCGTGAATTTTATGAAAATGTTAGCATCTCGCATCAAACATTTGTTGCTCGCACTCCTTAGCAGAACGGGGTTATCGAAAGGAAAAACCAAACTCTTGTAGAAGTTGCTTGTACAATATTAATATTTTCTAAAGCTTCATTATTTTTATAGCCCGAAGCAATCAATACAACCTGTTACACCTAAAACCGTTCATTAATCCGCCTTCGATACAACAAAACTCCATATGAGCTTATGCAAGATAAGAAACCAGATTTATCATTCTTTTATGTCTTTGGTGCACTCTGTTATCCTACCATTGATAATGACGACATGGGTAAATTAGATGCAAAAGCTGATATTGGTATTTTCGTTAGTTACGCGCCCGCAAAGAAAGCGTTCAGAATCTTCAACAAAAGAACTAGGAAAATTATAGAAACAATTCATGTGACATTTGATGAGCTGACAGTTATGCCTTCTGAACAATTCAGTTCAGGACTCGTGCTTCAGTCTATGACTCCTGCTACATTCAGTTCAGGACTCGTTTCAAACCCTGTTTCTCAATAACCTTGTATTCCACCAAACAGAGATGATTGGGATCACTTGTTTCAACCTATGTTCGATGAATACTTTAATCCTTCATCAATTGCTATTACTCTAGTTTAAGAAGCTGCTGCACCAAGAGCTGTAGTTTTAGCCGACTCTCCTGTGTCAACTTCCATTGACCAGGATGCTCCTTCATCAAGTATTCCATCAACACAAGAACAAGAACATTCTCTAATCATTTCTAAAGGTTTTGAAGAATCACCAAAAATACCAATTTTTTATGATGATCCACTTCATGAATCTCTTCATGAAGACTTGACTTCTCAAGGATCATCATCGAATGGACTAAGAATCATCCTATAGCAAACGTGATCGGCGATCCTTCTCGCTCTGTCTCTACGAGAAAGCAACTCCAGACTGACGCCATGTGGTGTTATTTTGATGCCTTCCTAACTTTTGTAGAACCAAAGAACTTCAAACAAGCAATGACCGAACCATCATGGATCGATGCAATCCAAGAAGAAATTCATGAATTTGAAAAGCTACAAGTTTGGGAATTGGTGCCGTGTCCAGATAAAGTGTTATTGATCAAAATAAAATGGATTTATAAGGTCAAGACGGATGAATTTGGCGGGGTACCAAAGAATAAGGCTAGACTAGTTGATCAACAATTCAGGCAAGAAGAGGGAATCAATTTTGAGGAATCATTTGCACTGGTTGCTAGAATAGAGGCCATCCGTATATTCGTGCAAATGCCGCTCATAAGAATATGACGATCTACCAAATGGACGTCAAAACGGCTTTCTTAAATGGCGAACTTAAAGAAGAGTTCTACATTTCTCAACCAGAAGGATTTGTTCATCAGGACAACCTATCGCATGTGTACAAGCTTAAAAAGGCTCTCTACGGTCTCAAACAAGCACCACGTGCATGGTACGACATGCTGTCAAGTTTCCTCCTTTCACAACATTTCTCTAAAGGTGTAGTGGATCCAACACTCTTCACACGGCAAGCTGGGAACGACTTATTACTAGTACAAATTTATGTTGATGATATAATATTTGCATCCATTAATACTACAATGTGTAATGAGTTTGCTAATCAGATGACCACTAAGTTTAAGATGTCAATGATAGGGAAGATGTCATTCTGATGACATCAAATAACGTCTATTTTATAGCATCATTTATCCTATGTTATTAACCCATTTTGTATAGTTATTGCAAAGAATTGTTACTTAATCGTTTATATTTAAGAATTGTAGTAATTATGGAGTAATTGGTGAAAGATAGCAAAAGGCGCGCATTCTGGAGCTTAAATGAAGATATTTTCATATTGGGAATCCCCTTATGTATCTTACATCCAGTAGACCTGACCTTATCCATGCAGTCTGCTTATGTGCTCGGTATCAGGCAAAGCCTACCGAAAACACTGGTATAAAAAGTGGTATTGGTCACTCCAAAAATGTGTGACGATATGTATTTAGTCACACACGTTTTTTTTTGTCACTAAAGGTCGCGCCAACGTAGGTCTCCTATGATGACATTATTGAGTTCGTAGCTATTTCCATTGAAAAATAGTGACCAAAACCCGAATATGTGTGAAAAATTAGGCATAAGTTTTGTTGGATTAATCAGTATTAGTGACCGTAAATACTTTATAGTCACACGAATGGTTTTTGAGTGTAACAAATTGTTCGCTATGGCACATAAATATAATAATATATGTGACATTTGAGATGATTTATTCAAGTAAATGTGTATTTTATGTGACTATTTCCCGTCTTGTGGCCACATGAATATATAATAAATGTGACATTTTTGATAATCAGTCCCAACACGGGTGTGTTTTTTTAGAGCTAGTCACATAAAATTTTTAAAAAAATGCCAAAGTGTTAATAAGTAGACCATATGCTTTTAAAACTCAAGTAAATGTGTATTATATGTGAAATATTGTCATCCAAGGTCACATGAATTGTAATGTTTGTGTGGCCTGTGGTAATATGTAGTCACATAAAGCCATGCTTTTTGGGGATTTAGTCACATACAAGTTAACCAAAAGGTTAATAAGTTGACCAAATGTTGTTTAAAATCCAAGTAAATATGTATTTAATGTGACTATGTTCATCCCAAATGGAGTCACATGAATTGATTGTTGGTGTGGCTTTTGTAATATTTAGTCACACAAAGCATGCTTTTTGGATTTAGTCACATACAAGTTAATGGTGTTGTTTGTTTTGTGTGGTGTGGTGGGGGTTTGGTCCAAAAGTGGCCAAAAGAGTTAATAAGTGTGACCATATATTGTTTAAAGTCAAGTGAATGTGTATTTTATGTGACTATTCTTCATCCAACGGTCACATTATTTTTAGTTTGTGTGATATTTTGTAATATTTAGTCACAAATCAAATTAAACAAAGAGTGACAAATAATGTTGATAAGCGTGACCATATTATGTGAGTGCATCTTTTAGTCACATATAACAAATCAATAATTTGTGTCATTATATTATAAAAATAATATATATATAAATATATATATATATATAAATATATATATCTATAACTAACAATAGATTAAAAACAAAAAGCTATTTCAAATGAATAAAACTCGAATGTATAAACGAACCAAATATAAAATTTTAATTCGTAACAATAATCAAATTCCTCAGCTAAACACAATCTATGAACATTTCTAAGTAGTTGCATAAAGGAATAGTTATTTGCTTGTTTCTTAAAAAATATGTTAAGTTGCTACATGTCTCTCTTCTGTCAGCGGAGCTCGTCATCCTACACCACTACCAACGATCACCATCACCATGCCTACAACCACAACACAATGTACTACACAAACATGTAAACTTAAAATTACAATCGAACAAAAAGGTACTGCAATAGCACAACTTCTATAACAACATAATATACTCGAACAGTATTACATACATATATATAAAGCAGTATTTAACAAAGAACGAATAGCAGTATTAACCAGAGACAGTCACTATAATAAGCAACATTAATTACCCATAATCCCAATAGCAAGTATTAACAATGAAACCACCATATTAACAAAGAACAGCAGGCACAAATATATAAGCACATTAATTTCCCTAGATCCCAATATCGCATATGAATAAAGAACCAATAGTATTAACAAAGAACCAGCAGGACATTATTAACTCGAACAGTATTAGCAGCATTAATTTCCCTTAATCTCAATGGCTAAGTCAATCCAGCTAGCTAAGTCAATCAAAGCCATGGATTTTCATGGTTACCTGCCTGTGTAAACTACACTAGCTAGCTTAAAGGCCTCACCCACAGGTTGTAAGTGTTATAGTTTGACCGATACTAAAGAAGGATGACATTTTGTGAGTATTAAATTTCATATGTAATTCCACGCATCACTAAAGTCATCATCGTCATCATCAGCAGGTCGAAATGACTTCGCCTGAATGAAAGTTTAGTACACCAAGAGATTCATAAATTTTATCTTAGTACACTATAAACCGATTACAAATATTGCCAGTTTGTTCTCGGTTAAATACATAAATATGTGAGACTAAACAAACCTGTGCAGCCAATCTCTGAAGCCTCAGGCTATCAGCTTCACGCCACCTATGCATCATCCCATGTCATTAGTCAGATCCATCATCCTCACCATCATCTGTTTCAGACCAACTTCCATGCCCATCGTCATCTTTAAGGCTCCTTCGATGCCGCTCTAAGCACATAAACAACACCATATAAGATTGGCATGATAAACATACACTATACCTGTAATAATGATAGAAGCAAGAAAACATGGCATGCATAGTTATCAATATTACATTCCAGAATAATACCTGCTACTTGATCCTTGTAGGCAACAAGCTATTCAAGGGTTGCTTTGAAAACATGTTCTAAGGTCTTGCCTGGCAACTGATTCGAAGGAAGTATAAGCAGAGATGTCAAACCCAAACAACACACTTTCTTGTCATGTTCCCTGAAAAAAACACGAGACATCAAGTTGGGTGGCAAAATAGGCAGGGTTGATTTACAGGTCAAAACATGTCAGGTCTATATGAACCATATGAACACTAAAAGCAGATGGAAAAACACCTAGATTTTGAAAGAATTAAAACAACAACCCAAGAAAGAATCATTGTTCCATCATTTTAGAAAGATGTCTAACCTTTGTTCGCGGAATGAGCACATTTCTGGGAACATGTGACAATTTGAAGATGCGTAATTCTTGAAGCTGCTAAAAGTTTTGCCTTGAGTAAACAGAGTCCTCTACAAAAAGAGCCAACAAAAGGTTGAGGATAACCTTTAAACCGTTGAAGACAACCTGAATAGCACATGCAACACAATTTAGTTTGAAATCAGAATGACAAATAAGCTATTTATTTTGTATCCCCCCATTTCAAAAAATTTAAACACCGTTTAAGTGACATAATAATCTGTGCAATATGAATACTACTATAGTAAACTATATATAATGGAATAATACCTTTATAGTACTTTCATCCTTGGCCCAGCTTCTCTTAAGAAAAAGATACTCAGAGAACCACATAGACCAACCAATGACCTGCATATTTTAAACTTCAAGCTAGGTTATAGAATAAAAGCATACCAGAATAATCAATCATAAAATAAAAAATATTAAAAAAAATCCAAAGAAAAAACTTTTAAATTTTGCCAATTGCCCAACACTAGTAGTTTTGGTTAATGTACCAATAGCGTTATTTATCACCACCCAAATGATCTATTTACACTAAAATCTAAATCAAAGAAACTTTGATTTTTAGAACAATGTGTAAGTAGACGGACATTAGATCCAGTGCAGCAATATAATAAAAACATAATGCAAGAAATTAGTCCAGGCGTTACATAAGTTTGCCTTAAGTTTGATCATTTTCAGATATTTATAGCAATTTCTATTCTGACTTCTAAATATTCCAACTTTAGTAAGAACAAATCTTTACATATAACGCATCTTTGTCCCGCTGTCAGAGATCCTACCCCTTTTTAACTTAAAAGTCAAATCTTGTAGACTTAAATAATTTCTAGTTTAATATGGATTTTGTTGCATTGCTAATGCTAACAAAGTTTTTTAATCCCAGCTAGCAAATTTGGATAAACATTTTAAAATCAGTTATGTGAATTCGAGTTAAAGTATCTTTAGTACATTAAGATACAATATACAGCACATGTATAAAATTTGCAAAAATCCAGAACACTCAACATGACAACCTGTGTCATATCATAACATTTCCAATTTTTGGATACTTACAGGAAGAAACTTTGAGGATTTTTTCATGATGGCTAATGCACTTCCAAGGCGTCCTGATCGCTGTTACAAACCAATCCAATGAAAATTAGTATGTGCGCAACATTTGAGCTGACATGACAATGATATCGATACAGGAAAGTATAAAACGCTATCCTAAAAGGCAATAAATTAACATTATCGCATATAACCGATAATATTTTGAAGTTTATTGTACGTGTAGGTAAGGTATAAACAGATGGGTACAATTAGTAATCACCTGTGCAAACACCCATCCGATTAGCCAATCGATATCACTTCTGTGATTAGCTAAAACAAGAGCATGTTCCTTACCTATACATATGATCAGTAAAGATATAAGATACATATTATTCATCCATGTCAAAGAGCAAAGGAAGATATCAGTATGTCTATCTTACCCATCATTTTTTAAGTCTCTGAATTAGTGTATAATTGTACCTGCAGCACAAGTCATGTTAGAAAACTAGACTAAAAGTTTTGAAACAAATCAAATGTGGCTGAATTCCACAAGAGTTCAACAAGAATGTCACACAGTAGAAAATAAAAGTTTATATATTAAATAGGAAGATAGATAGTTTAGTACACAACAAAGAAAAAAGTGTCAAGTTGGATTTATCCCTATAAATTAAGATCTTAACATAGGAAACTTGACTAGTACTATATTAAACTAAAAAGTGACCAACCAAAAAAGATAACAGATTTCAATAAACAATAGTAACCAATTTGGTAGGAAAAAGAACAGGTCAACTTAATTAATAAACCAAATTTCAAAAATGGTTCACGTGACATGCTATTATGATAGGATACCATCTTATCCGAACAAACAATAATGCCCATTAAAATCAAATACTTGGAAAACAAGAGGTCAATGGCTAGTGACGGGCAATTAGACTAGGTGTAAAACATCTTTACATGCTAAAAAAGATATGTAGTCACGTGATAGCACTGATATGATACCTTGGAAGACACCATGCATATGCATGATTATCTTTTATCATTATTGGTAAGTAAATCACAAACAATGATACTAAATACACTCGTTAAATTAACATAAAATGAAATTTCCATACAAACATAAAATCATCTTAGATGTTTAAAATAGAAAGAATCCATCCGACAAAGGGAGAAAGAATAAGCACAAACAGCTTTTGTAAGATGTTTGCTGAATGTTTAGAATAGAATAATTGTACAGAATCTTCTAATTTGTATTCATTAAACAAAGAGAAAAACAAAAGACCACAAATAAAGAAACTGCCATTCTTATAATATGGCAATTGAGTAAAAGGGTACTGCACACACACATACACATAACATGAGGGCACCCAAACATAAATTATGCGTAGTCATGAAACAAATATTGATAGGTGATTCTTATCAACTAGTAGTTGCTTGAGGACCAAGGATCTTTAGGTAGCTTATCAAATAATTTTAAAATATTCATATAATCAGATTAGAATAAGAAATCATAACCTACTTATCTATATTAATTGTATCAAAACGGTGAAACACAACCAGCATAGAAACAATGTAATTAGCATTACCAAACACCCCCTAAACATCATAAAAGCCCTGCATAACCGCATTTTCATCACCGTTTAGAGAATTAGAGAAAAAAATCAAAACCTTAGATCCAAAATAATTGTTGTGGTGCGCGTCTCCAGATGGAGAGTGAATAAGAAAAATGATAGGAAAAATAAATGATATAGGATACTTTAATTATGACAGAATTAATGTGTTTAGGTCTTAGGATGATGTAACGCCTAAGTCTTAAGAATGATATGCTGCCTCGAGAGAAGAAATCATTGCACTTAATAAACAAACCAACTTTCTAATCGGATTAATAATGGTTAATACAGTTTTCTTATATTTGGCTTGACCGCTCTTTTATCTTTTGTTAATTAGCTAGCGTAGGTTAAAGTGCCTTGAATTGATTGTAGTCACCAACCAAACCGTGCCAGTCTCTCAGGCTAAAAACCCTTATTTTCCCATTAGAATTAGGACTAGGACTGACATAGGTTTAGAATATGATAGAATTAACATAGATTAGATAACCAAAATATTAATTTAATTGATAGATTTAACCTCGCTTCAAGTGTTCGACACCCTACTTACCACGAAACTACCACCGATCGGGTACACTGCCCTTTAAAGTGTTGTTTTTGGTTTAGTCGGCAAAATATAAATTTAAAACTTGAATCAATAAAATATACACCACATAACGACACATCACATTCTTTTTAGGATTACAAATTTCTCAAAGTCTAAGAGGCATCTTTATAAACCAATCTAAATATGCTTTTGAAATTGTTAAAAAATATAGTTTGCATACTACTAATTCTGTCGACACACCCTTAGTAGAAAAAAGTAAATTGGATGAAGATCTATAGGGGAAACAAATTGATGCTACACTTTACCATGGCATGATTGGATCCCTTATGTATCTTACATCCAGTAGACCTGACCTTATCTATGCAGTCGGTTTATGTGCTCGGTATCAGACAAAGCCTACCGAAAATCACTTATAAGCGGTAAAACGGATGTTTCGATTCTTTAAGGGAACCATTAACATGGGTCTCTAGTACTCGAAGGATACTGGTATGTCTCTAACAGCATATGCAGATGCAGACCACGCGGGGTGTCAGGACACTAGACGTAGTACATCAGGATGCGCTTAGTTCTTAGATGACAAACTTGTTAGCTGGTCGTCCAAGAAGCAAAAGTGCACGGCCATCTCGAGTACAGAGGCTGAATATATTATCTTATCTGGGTGTTGTACTTAAATTCTATGGATGCGTTCACATCTAACAGATTATAGTTTTCAATTCAATAAGATTCCTCTATACTACGACAACAAAAGTGCGATTGCCTTATGTTGTAACAATGTTCAACACTCACGAGCAAAGTACATCGATGTTCGCTACCATTTCATAAAGGAGCAATTGGAGAATGGAATCGTGGAGCTATACTTTGTCGGGACTGAATACCAACTGGTTGACATATTCACCAAACCTTTGCCACAAGATATATTTAACTTCTTGATCGAAAAGTTTGGTATAAGAAGCATGTCTCCGGAAACTATGAAATGTCTGGCAGAGGAAACGGATGAGTGATGGTGGTAACTTATATCCTCAATCATATGTACATAAGAAAACATAAAATCACACGTATATTTTTCTTTTATATAAATTTTTCCAAAAGAAAATTAAAAAATTAAAAAAATCAGAAAAATATAAAAATATGTATCTCTGGCATGTCTTCAGAAAATCGATAACATTTACGGCCTTAGAAATGTCATTTAACAATGATACGAGGCTGTAAATGAAGTCCGAGCAGAAATTCAAAAGTTTTTAAAACATGCCAAAAATGGCTTGCTATTATTTCCGATAGCAACCCGGTCATCATCTTAAAAGATACTATTTCAAAAAGAAAACTTGACCTCTCAACGGGAATTTATTTTCTCGGGTGTGACAACCATGACTTGAGTCGGTTAGTCAAACTATTAGTGTTGACTTATGTATCTGTTTCAATGTTTGGGTTATGTGTTATTTGTGCTAATATGTGTTTATATGTGTTTATGTGGGATATGTGAGATTGGATAATCAATCCATTGAGCGTGATCGTCTTAATGGGATTGGATTTGTGTTGGATTTTTTTAGAGTTCATTTCGTTCACTTTTGGTGACAAGGAATTATTTCGGTGATAGAACAGCGGTTTTCCCGAAAATCTGTTCAGTAAAATGCCGTAACCATATTTATGAGGTTAGTAATGTTAGGTCAGCATAGGTGTACCGATCGTATAGCCTACGAATAAAATATAAATTCTCTTTTATGGCAAAGTTAGGTAAACCAACCCGTGAAGATTTAAATTATATTAGAAGTACAAGTCAATTGCGTTTTACGCAAAACGGTTACTCAAATAAGCTTAGTTTTATATAACAACATCAGGTAATGCAAATAATTAAGTAGATAATAAATAAGAAACAAATATATATATATATATATATAAAGGGGAAATTGGCCAAAAAGAAAGGAAGGAAAAAAAAGAAAAATAAATCATACTCTAATTAAAATTGGTAAAAAATATATATCCTAAACCTTTTTGTAAACCTTATAAATATCAAAAACCCTTCTCCCCCTTGTTTTTAATTGTCCCAGCCGAATTTTATCAAATGATGAAGAAGAAAAAAAATTATTTTTCAAGCTAGGTGATTTTGTGTTCAAGATTTGAAGATTTAAGGTATATACTATAATCCTTTGAAGTTAATTATCATTAAAAACATGTAATAATTATTATGATGGAATTATGGTTTTATAAAATCTGTAAATTAATGATGTTTAATCATATTGCAATGATTAGGGTTTAATTAAGATCATATGGGTGTATTCGTTAGGGTTTAGATCGCGTTAAAACATGATTTAGATTAGGGCAGTCAAGTTTTCGGTGTCTATAACGTAGCTCAAAGAGTATAGTTTCCAAAACATCCAGCCTCGAAAGTTTTTAAGGTCGGGAAGTCATTCAAACATTGGTTGCAAGAAATGTTGTCAAAGCAGAAAATACAGGTCAGATTTAGGTCAGATTACGAGGTATAAAACCCCAACTTAAAATTCGAATTTAGCTTATCCCTTCTATAGGAGTTTAGTTCTACGTATCTATTATAAATGCCCCAAAGTAGAGCTTCTAATTTGGAGTCTAAGTATGGTTTTTAGGTCCAAACTTTTTAGTGTGCAAACAGATCTGAATTGGGACTGTTTTGAAGTTTGATTTTCTTAGGAGTACTTGTGCATGTAAATGGCTCTTGGGAATCATGAGGTAGTTAATATACTCATAAATGAACATAGGTGATTTTTGGTATGAATTATGGAGGTCAGTAAGTAGAGGTTTTGAGTACGTTAAGTCACGTTAAAATTCTGCAGTTTTGAACAAATTGTGACTAACTAGTAAAACTTGTTAATGAAGTGGTTAAAGTTGGGTATGGTGTCAGGGTGACCCATGGGGTTAATAGAACACCTTATACATCCATCATATGATTGTTACATGTACATTAAGCTTTTGGCTTAGTAGCGTGTAACACGAGTTGTTTTGTTGTATAGATTTGTGCTAGTTGTTTGTGAAGCTTATTGTTGGAATCTTTTGGAAAGCTAAGCAAATGTGAGTTTCATAGCCCCTTTTTCTCATGTTATTTTGGGGTGAGAATGATGCTTGTCTTGTTGTCGTGTTAAAATGTTTTTAAGCTTGCTTTAGTTATGTGTATTGGATCGTGGGCACGTTCCGTCCTGTTGTGTTGCGATATGATATGTTTAGCATTGTGGATCCCAATATGAAAAACGAGGTGTGACGGTGGTAAGACTGCGTGAGTTAATATGAGGCCATGTAGCGCACATATGTAGTTGGAATGATTGTAGATCGTGGGCACGTTCCGTCCCGTTGTTGTTAATTGTTGTCATGAATTGTTTTAGTAATTGGAGCAACTAATTGAAGTTTATTTTGAGATATTGTTGTATGTCGTAAACCTATGATTCTCGCTCAACTTTATGTTGACGTTTTAAGCATCATTTTCAGGTGAGCTTAATGGTGCTAAGATAGAGTGAAGTGGCTAGAAGAGACCGTAGGATGCTTGGAGTTTATTTATGCTTTCTGTTTGAATAAATGCGTTTGCATGAATTGTTTGGATTATGTTTTGCATGTCATTTATTGACGAGACCTCTTTCTTATTAATAAAGACACCATTAGGTTTTGGGTATTGTTATGACACTTTGTGTCTTTGCTTTACTTTAGTTTTTATTTTAGTATTCTCTATATAGACATCATGTGCTGTGATGATATCCATTCTTGTTACGCCTCGTGTTTCCGCCTTGACGGGGTGTGACAGATTGGTATCAGAGCCATTGGCTATAGAGAACTAGGTGGTTGAGCCTAGACTATAGCTTAAGGGTCCCTCATATAGATGCATTTAGGGCTTATATGTAAGTATATACCTATTATGCTTATTTTCCTTAAATTTCATAAAGAACATTATACTATATATATTATAATATTATATATATATAAGTCGAGGTTTCCTTTGTTATTTTGAGATCTGTATCCTGATATAGTCTATGTTATGTTGCCTATTGTAGTATGTCTCCCCCTGGGCGTCAGTGTTACCGTTGGAACATTGCATTTGCAACTGGTTGTAGGAGAGTGGGTAGGAGGAAGCGGACTAACCGCATAATCTAAGGTAATTGACTTTGGATAAGAGTCTTGGTAAGGAAGTCGAGGAGCATGTGACTAAGGTAATTGCTAAGGATGGTACTGTTACTCGTTTTGAAGGACGATTTCCTCATTTCATTGAAGAAGAAGAAGAGAAGAAACCTAAGCCTTATAACTTATATGGATTTGTAAATCTCATGGAAAATGAGCAAGTGTATGCTAAGAATGGGTTTACACCCCATAAGATACCTCATCATGAGGGAAACCATAATGGATGGTTGAGTGAGGAAGAAGAAGCCGACTCAGATAGTGAATCTTATAACACCCTATGTTTTCAAGTCATTGACGACGTCGATAAACCTACTATTTATTTTTAGCGTTGTACGCATTTGCTTGT
>BQNB010017399.1:0-69603 GCA_026074375.1 Tanacetum coccineum | reverse complement strand
ACCCGACGTAAATCACTTAAGGTATGAATAAATAAATGCTTAATTTATTTTGTGATCAAAGGATTTTTTATTTAACCTCATTTTTATAACTTTGACAAAACATTTTTAGATTTAAAAGAAATGTTTTATTCAAAATAAATATTCTGAATTCAAAATTTCTACCTAAAAACGACTAGAAATGTTTCAGAAAACACCTCCCCTAGAAAAGACAAAAAAGGGAGCCTCTAGGGTGGGCGGCCCCCTTAATTATAAAGGGCGACCCCCTTAATTATTAAGGAGACCGGCCCCTATTTAAAGGGACCGCCCAGGCAGAAAGATTCCTCCAATTTCGCTATAAATAATGGACTATTCCCCACTGATTTTCCAACCTTTTGCACCTTTTCTTTCTGTCCCAAATCAGTTTATACATCTCACACATATTCTAAAAACCTTTGATCATGTAATCATAAGCATTTGTTTCCAAGTGATTCAAGCTTACCCCTTTAAGTGCAAGAGAAGAACTCTCGTTATCACCAAGATACGAAGTTATGTAGTTTAGTTAGTGCATTCGTGACATGTCATACATTCACAATGTATAGATCGAGTCCATGTATTCCAAACTTGTGTAATAGTTAGATCATAGTGATCATGGTGTGTATAGTTGTTAGACCGTGGTGATCATAGGAAGTATAGTTAGATCAGGGTGATATTAGTAAGTTGTGTTAGATTGGTGTGATTGTAGTAGTGTCTAAGTGAAGTCGTGTAGTGAAAAAGAAGTCGTATGGTGAAGCCAAGTTGTGAATTGTCATGAAGTGGTGTGTTGTGTTGTGATAGATTGGTTCTAGCTATGATTAGAACTCGACATTTGGCTTAGTGTCAGAAATCGGTGTAAGCTTAGTCGTGTACAGTTTTCTCCGCCTAAAGGGGGCTTGTTGACTAGTGAAGTAACTCTCGAGTTGGGTACTCGGGGAGTGGAGTAGGGCGAAGAGGTGCTTCATGACAGAACCACTATAAATCATCGCTTCTGGTTTGCATTTCCTTTTACCATTTGCTTTACATTTATACTTGCATCATATCTATATGTGTGTGAATGGTTGCTTATATTGTTAGGGTGATAATTATGCCATAGATATAAGTTAATATTATGAGTATGCTATAGTGAGTATAAATGTTGTATACACACTTTTCACATTGCGTCTAACTTGATCGGCAATTTGATACGAAACATTTTAAATTTTTAAATGGAAACGTATTCACCCCCTTTACGATTTCCACAATTGGTATCAGAGCCACATCGCTCTAATTTTCAAAACAAATGGTTTTAAAAATTGAGTACGATCCATGTATCAAATTACCCATGAAGGGGGATTAAATATGAACAGTGTTTTGTTGCTTAACTTGTATTAGTTTTGTTGTTAAATACACTAATTATACTAGCTCGAAGTAAAAAAAAATAATGCTTAAAATAAGTGTTATATGTTCGGTATCAAGTTCAGAAAGTTTTACACGTTTCTACAAAATCAGTAAACAATTTTGTACAAAAAAAGAGGCAAATCTGAGTATCAGATGGTCGGCCTCCTTAAAGTGTATGCCCCCCCCCCCCCTTATATTTAAGCGGACCAAAGACTATTATAAATGACTTTTGAGACAGATGTTATAGTGTAGTACCCTTATTTTGTGTTTGTGTATATAATCTTAGGAAAGAATTTGTGTTTGACGTAATTTGGGCTATTGGTACTAAATGTCATAAACTATCCAGAATTGTTTATGTTATGATTTGGTGGTATGGAAGGTTCACATGTGAAGGTTGCTTCTTTCTTGCTATTGCCTGAACTATGTTAAATTTTTTCATTCAGAATTGACGAGAGTTCATCGCCAAAAGTTTTTGATCCTATCATGGTCCCTGTTCGAGGTTATACAAAATGTGAAAATTATCGTGCGTGGATATATATAGACTATATATGTCATTGTGTATGTAATATTTTGAGCAAGTGCTCGGTCATCTCAACGTTGATTCGCTGTTTGTTAGTGTTTTTTATAAACTTTAATCAGTAAGCACAAACTCCATACAAAGAATGTACACACATGCTTTATGTTATGATAGATATATTAGTGTTAGTATATCAGATAATTTTGTTTGTTGATGGTAACTTTAAATCATTAATGGATGAATTCTTCACTTCTAATTTTCTAACTAAACCGGAGCTTTTAGTTTTTGATACAAGTCATTAGTGTAAGTAGATGTATTATGATAACTCATTTTCTTTTATTGTTTGTAGGTAAAAGAAGTATACAAAGATGTTTCAAGAGTTTATGTGGGAGCATTCATGGTAACAATAAATTTCAGATTACTTTTTGAGCGTTGGGAGGTGTAAGTTTATATTATGTATATTCATTCATTTTATTTTTATTCTGAATCTTCAAGTCGTTGGGAAAATATCGAAGCATTTGCATCCCGTTGGCCTTCACCATGGTATATTGGAGCATTACTTTCTGCGTTAGTAATTAGTCTATTCGACTTATAATTTATGTTTTAGTCCATTCTAATAGTAAGCATTAACGTGGTATAATCTGAATTGCTTTAGAATTAAAGCCGCTTCTCTGTAAAGGATGAACTCTTTGATATGGAGGCAGTTTCCAAGATATTTAAGGTGGATATAGATATTGTCAACGAGGTTCAAAGTCATATTAAAAATAGGAGTGGCATAGCCTACTGTCCTACACAAACCTATGCTAAAGAAGATGATACCAATCCACATTGCGAACATTAAATTTTCAAGAGGGCTGCAATCTGAAGCATAAGTTTCCTGAGATCCTTTTTACCGTCTGCAAGTTTCAAACTCATTGCTCTATCTTCAATTGGTAAAGACACGACACCCTTGGGTTAAGATGTAACCTAACCATACTTTGTTCTTTACTGTCACAGGATGATAGCAGGTCTAAAGACATAGATAAGGAAATGGATAAAGCTTATTTAGTGATTGATAGTGAACGTATGTGTTGTCCTTGCAGTATTCTTCAGGTTAAATATCATCAACGATGGTATGGGACCTGGATAAAGAGCAACTTCTAAGTTTTATATTCCTTTGGCATCAGATTGCAGCATTTCAGCATTCGAGTTTAGTCTGCATATGGGTACTGTGTGAAATGCAAGTGTGTTCTACATTTTATTTTTTTCAGAAATTTATAAGTTCAAAAAGTACTAATGACACAGAAAGATTGGGTTTCTTTTTTTGGCATTTTTATGAGCATAGATGCAAGGCTTCAATGGGAAAATTGTGACTAGGCCTAAAATATTTGAGGAATAACAATGACTACGTTTAAAATGTAAAAAATAATATTAACCGAAACACAACGTTTGATAAATTTTAGAAACACCGGTCTTTGACATTGCCACATTACTTTACATGCTATTAACAGCTTGGCATTTAATTTGTTTCTGCAGGAACTATAATCCAAATAAAGGCGGTGAAGTAAGAAACCAGTCACCAAAGAAGTGGCAATGGAGGAACTTCTAGAAGTTGTTAGATAAAGAACTTTTAGCCATTAGAGTGGAGGTGGGAAAATGGGGTTCGGTAACTTGTCAAACGGGTAGGATTGTGTGACCCAAAAACAGGTCTTGTCAAGTCTCGCATAATTAGTTAATGCACTATACAGGGATATAAAAGCTATAATAATAAAATAATACTGATATAGTTGTTAAAATAAGAAATAATATAGGAGCTTGCATGTAAGCATTAACTTGGCGTGATTGTCATCGTGTTTGACTAGGCTAAGTTAGTTGACATGTAGCCCAATTCGACCCATCAATAAGGAAATGGGTCAAAATCTTCACTTTCATTCAAAAAAGCACAGAACAATATGTAATTGTGTATTATGTTCGCCTTTGGTTTAATGCCTCTTTTTTATGATGTGACAGTTAAAATCAACAAAACTGGACAACTTCACACCAAGGATAGTAGACAGGAAAGATGATTATGTACGAGTGGAGTATGAAAGCCCAATTTTAGGGGTAAACTTTTACCAAAAATGTCACTTTTTCGGTTGATAAATAGACGTAAATGACGTGTTGAGTTGCTTTGTTTTGTCTCAGTTTGTGGATGATGTTGAATTCTGGTTTCCTCCTGGGAAGAAACCACTTGTACAATACAGATCAGCATCGTGCATAGGGCTTGGGTTTGATGCCAACAAAAAGAGAGTGAAGGTAAAAATTGTCTACCCACTATTCTCAGAAAGATCAATGAATGCTATTATTGTATGGGCATTTAGGATCTTATCCTCTTTATTTATTGCTTGCAACACTTCTGCAGAAATCATTGAACCGTTTCAACTTGCCACCTGAGGTAGATGACTTTTTTACTTATAAGACCTTCTTAAAGGCTCGATACAAAGATACAAATTTATGAAACATAAATACGAAACTAAATTTTATTAATAACGAAGTTAGCATAACGCAGGCTCATATTTTTTTTAAGATTTGTTTTCCAAAAACAATATCAAGCCAAACGTCCTTAAAAAACCAGCAACCAAACTTTCTATTTAGGATCATTAACAAAACTTTTAGATCTCAATTACAAACAAACACTATATTGCATTACATTAATCATGTGTGGCCATAAATTACATCTCATTTTTATAATTTATAGAGGCTAAGTCATGAAGTAAGTCAGCAAAGAAAACTCCATACTTGGTCAGTGTCCCTCCATAGAACAAAGAGATTTGCAGCAAGATAACTACATTTCGTTAAATAATTATGGAAAAGATTATTAGTATTAATCAAACAGGATTAATTTAACTGTGTAGAGATTAGAAATATGTTTTATAATTGTTTGCATTGTGTAAAATTGAGTTGATTGAACATGTCGGTTATTAAAATAAGTATTGAGTTAAGAGATCTGTAAGGTGTTTAGCAGCATCGTTGGTAATGATCTGCGTTCTGTGATAATTATGTAAAGTTTGGTTGATTAAGTAAATTAGTTGTTGGAATTAGTGTTAAGTTTATGGATCTATGATGACCAGTTGGGTGGACAGTGTAGTAATTAGCCCGTTGAGTAAGTTGCTCAACATAGGTATTTTATAAATGTTTTGTAAGAGATTTAACATAGCTGAGTAATGAGCTTATAAATTTATTAGATTAACTGTGTCGAAATATTGTAGGAATGTATTAGATGACCATAAATGTGTTTCAAAATTTAGGTGCGGTATCAATACCAGTTGGATAACTACGTACGGATGACTCACAACCAATTCGAGCCATTTATTGAATAAGTTCTTTCTTGCTGACTTGAAACCTTATGGATTTAATGACAGTTGTATAACTACGGACATATAATTCACTCAGATATTTATTTTGCAGGAACTCTCTAAATTTCATGGTCACTCGATTCAAGAAAACTCAAGAAATTTGTGTCCCGCTTTAAAGTCATTGCAGAAAGCTATTACAAGGTTAAATCAAGATCGACTTAGCAGATGCATACTCTTCTAACGAGTACAAGCTCCAAGGCATGAATCTATGGACAGTTTATAGTTGTAGGGAGCTTACCAAGAGTTGTTCCTATTTAAATTTTAAATACCAATTTTGTTACTACAAATAGTCGTGTCTGCTTCGTATTATGCTATATTAGTTATCAAGGTGTGTTTTTAACCCGTCCAAGTACCAAAATGGTTGCGTTCTGACCTGAATCCAACATGCTTATCTTCTGACGACTATCAGAAGACATTGTTTCATCCTGCTTGATTATGTTGTGGTGTTTTTTGTAAGGAAAATAAATATATATTTTAATATAACCAAAAAGATATAGAACAATACCAACACAAAACTACATAAAATCTATGCAAATATACATGACCTCCCATAACTCAATAAAGGACCAATTACAATAAAGAAAAATGTACTTAATTTACTTCATGGGGTAACATTGAGTGGAAATCCAAAAGAGAGACATCCCGAGCCTCCAAGATATAAATTATTAACTGTTATTTGGCATGTTGATTGTATCTTCTTTAATGTTGAAATATCTGGTTCATTGTTAATACTTCTACAAGTTTCATCTTCAAAAAATATACTCTTGTGCCTACCCTTTAGCTCACTTAAAACATGTAACTAAATCAACAACGACACAATTAATAGGTTATATTCCTACTACATTGATCTAAAATATATAAAATTTTATACTAATTTTCTTTTGTTAATTATACTTCTATCATGGATCAGTTAGGGGCGGTTTGGGATTGCTTTTGCCGTCATTTGTTATTTATATGTATGTACTATTAAAATTTGTCAAGTAATATAGTATTATTAAGCTAGCCCGCCCATTGGGCGGGTTATGAAGCTATGGTAAACATAGAAATTAAAAAAAGTTGTGCCTTTAAAAATAGTTTTCAAATATCATGTCAGCTTTTACATAGTGAACCGATATTTTCACAAAAACTAATACATTAAAAATCTTAGGAACTGTTACTTATCAACTACATATAATGGTAGTACTTATGTATTTTTAGATTCGTTACAAATATAAACTTCTCAAAGATAAAAAAATTAATCTAGATTTAAAAGTATTGTAAATGGTTATGGCAACGCAAACATAATCGATTGATATACTCAAAGATCCGATCCTAATCATACCCAAAAACACACCTACCAGTTGATAAAAAACTTCAACTATTTAAATTAATAAATTACATTCTCTTATATACAATTTTTTCTTAAGAAAATAAAAAAAATTAACAACAACGTTTAAAAAATGATAACCTCTATTTTTTAATTACTTAATGTACAAGTCTTTTAATGTTTTGTCAAGTACAATTTTCAATAAACTTAATACAAATTATATACGGTTACTTCGAAAACCATAAAATAATTGACAAAGCTACTATGCTTAAAAAATTCTTTATATAATATACAATTTTTAAAAACTAATAATTACCAAAACAAAAAAAATGTAAACAAGGACTACAAGTCATGCCCGTCCATCGGGCGGGCTTAGCCACTAGTGTGTGTGTGTGTGTGTATATATATATATATATATATATAAAATATATATATATATATAAGGGTGAGGTTATTGAAAAAAGTTACAAAATGGTAAAAAAGTATAGGAGGATTTCAGCCCATTGCTGTGAGGTATTTATGAATATTAAATTTAATTATTAATACATATTAGACACATAACGACTTGTAACCTACCCCCCAACACACGAGCGATGTTAACACACATAATAACGCAATTATTGACACACATGAATTTTTTTAAGCTAGACAATGTGACGACACTGCATCATGATTTTGTAACTGACACACAATTAACATATTATCACGATATATTAGTAAATGACATATAAATAAATTCTCTACACTTTCTATCCTTTTTACTCAAAATCACTTTCTATTTGAACCAAACTCTATATATGTACACACACACACACACACACACACACACACACACACACTTATATAATATATATTATATAAATATATAAAAAAATATATATATATCTATAATAAAGTTATGGATCAAATAAAAGAAAACTTAAAATGAAATGAAAAGAAAGAAATCACACCCACATTTAAGATGCACCTACAAAAATAGCATGCCTCCTCCCATTAAAATTATCTCTCCTATTAAAATGTGTGTGCTAGAAAATACCTTTTATTCTTCTCATTATAGTTTTTTATCTTCGCCGGATCTACTAAAAAGTAGTAATATATAATTATATATATATAAATATAATATATATATATATATAAATATAATATATATTAATATTATATATATAATATATATGAGCTTAGGATCAAATGAGAAGTTTCTTAAATAAGAAGGATAAGAAGTAACAATAACCTGCGTCTCCGAGATGCACCGACGCTAAATTCCGATCATTCCTAGTAATCTTAGATGCATTAAATGCTTCATAATGTGTTTTCCCAGCTTTTAATTTAGATGCAATACGTATATTAATGCAAATCATGATTTCTCTTTCTCTACATGTCCGAAATATTAGAAAATTAATTTGCAAAACAAAAACCAAAAAAAATCCCCCCCCCTCACATCGAAGTTTACCTTCGAAACACAAAAATGGAACACCCTAAATGAATAGAAATGTATCTATCTATCAATCGTTAGCATCTCAAATGTATGATTTTATCACTTCTCATCCACTTTTATTGTTAATTATTTCTCAAATTGGATCCTAAAATATATATATATATATATATTATAGAGTTAATAAATAATATAATATATATATATTATATATATATATATATATATATAGAGGGACCGTTCTTGCATAACCACTTTGTGGAAAACAAATTTTTATCCAAGATTTTTCGATCTTTTTTAGATTTTTTTAAACACTTTTGAACTTTTGTGAAGTGATCTAGATATTGAATTTGACAAATTAATAAGTTATAGATTGTAGAGTCAAGAAAAGATAGAGTATAGAAGAGATCACCGGGACACAAGTATTTAAATGGTTAGTCCTACAAGGACAAACCATCCTTTCCCACTCCACTCCCTGAAGTCACTACTCAATAGTTTGTTAAACAGCTAGTCACTGAGATCCTTTCACTTGGCGAGAACCTTCACAACGATGGAACACTTCTATAGGTTACAAAGATGATCACCAAATTTCTCACCAAAAAAAAAGAACAGACATAGCAGAATCGATGATAACACAACTACCCTTGATGTACAACTAACAATACAACAATTAATCAATAAGTCAAGATGTTCTTTTTAAAAGAAGTAAGAAGAAGAATCAAGATCCAAGACAACCTTTGATTCGTGCTGAAACTTTCAAGAATATTAGGCAATATTCCTATTCCTTGAAGTGAAATTACATGGACACAAAATTAGAAGAAGAAGATGCAAGAGATAGGAGAGAGATCATTTGATTAGAGAGCAGATTTAATTGAGAAATGTATGTCAAAACATGAGAAATGGCTTTGTATTTCAAGCCAAACAATTTTAACTGTAGGCCGGTTCTTCCGTTGCTGTTTACCAATGGCACTCGGCTTGCAAAAACTAAGGTCACCGACAACAATAACTAAAATTCTGGAATTTGATTTAGCAAATCATGAGATATCTGTGTAGATCTTAAGATTTTGTTGTTTTTTTTTATTTTTTATTCTTGAATTTTGCTAGCAATTTGATTATAAACTAAATGAGAAAATAGTGTAAGATGATTTTGTTAAAGTTAGGGTTTTAAAAAAATATGTATGCTTTTTTGTAACGGTCCCATGCCTCATAAAACTATTCATCAAAACGTTGTTGAAAGTTGGAAATTTCATTTTGGAGATTTGTCGTTCTTGAGGGAGGAAAGAATTCATTGATGAATTTCGAAACAAGATCTTCCCAAGTGAGAATAGAACGAGGGGGTTCTTTTTTGAGCCAACAACGGGCTGCCCCCCCAAGAGAGAATGGAAAAAGCATAAGTTTAATCGCCAAATTAGGCACATCCTTGTATTTTATTGTGGAAGTTATTTTGTTAAACCAACGAATGTGATAATGAGGATTGTCTTTCTCAAGTCCGAAGAATTGGTCCGAAGTCATCATATTAATGAGACTATGCTTGAGCTCGAAAAGCTCAACAAGAATTGGTGGAACCACAATTGCCTCTACATAACCCTCGGTGGGTGCACGGAGCAATTGTACCATAGTACGTTGATCGGCCATCGTAACTATGGGAACTTCTTCAAGAGCGAATGGTTCGACTCTTTGTTTTGAACGACTACGGTTAAGACGTCTCGAATTTGTAGAAGTAGGATTCGTAGAAGGTTCACCAACGAATTTTGAAGAAGAGCGAGTTTGCATACACTAAAAACAAAATAAGAGAAATGAAAATATTTTTGTAACCGATAATCAAACGAGTGTACGGTAGCTCTTTAGAAAACGCACAAAGAAGCGGAGGAGCGGGTAAGCGCGAAGCTATTAAAAACCTTCTCCTTTCGGGTCGAAGTTCGTAGGATCGACCCTCCTTATACCTCTCTTATTGTTTGTAATCTAAAGGTGAGCTGAAATCACAAGTGACACAACGGTTGATTTTGTTGTTTTTTCAATTTTTTTAATTTTTGATTACTTGATAAAATAAAATATATTCACAAATGAAAGCGATAACTTCACGGGGAAGGGTCTTCAAACACTAATCTTCAAACGTAAACAATAATCGATTCATAACCTCCCTGGCAGCGGCGCCAAAAATTGATTACCACTTAATATATATAAATATAATATAATATAAATATATAATAAGATAACATCAATTATAGAAGAGTAAGAATTCCATAAGGCTTTTTAAAAGGATAATTACTTTTATCCAAAGTAAAATCCCAAAAAAACTTTCCCGGGTCGTGTCCCGACGAGGTGTGAATTGAGAATCGGGATTAAGTTCGTGATCGCGTTTTTGAATGATTCAATGATCTTTTTTGATTCTATTTATATAATTAAAATGCAAAAACAAGTAAAGACACACTAAAAATGAAAGTAGTTAAAACTAAACCAATAAAAACGATAACGGGATTCAAATCCCGTTCTTTAAAAAACTAAATTCTATAAATTTAACCCTACCAATGGAAATTTAATTTTTAACAATCCTAAATGATAAAAGAAAATTGTAAAAAAAGAATTATAATTTTTTTACTTTTATTTTATTTATTATGAATTAAAAACTGATTTAATCTAAAAAATTAATTAAAAATACTAAACTAAATTGGAAAATTCTGAAAAAATTATGAAAAGTTCTTTGGACAGTGATGAACCTAGGAAAAATAAAATGGTCTAAACAGCTTAATGAAATAAGCTGTAAATAAGCCAAAAGAGGCAGATAAGCTTATAAGGCTAAAAGGGTTTAAATAATAAATCATGCAAAGTAATACCAGATAGCCCTACTGGTCCTAGTGGTAGTGAGGTGTGTGTTAAAAACATTGGTAGAGGGTGGTTGAGGTCTTGGGTTCGAGCCTTGGCTCACCCTTGGCTTCCCACTTTCCTAACGTTTTTATTTTTGCAAAATTTTTTATGAAAAAAGCTTTAAGACCTAAAAATAAGCAACTTTTATGAAATGACTTTTTATAAAAACCACAAATAAGCGCAGAAATAAGCACTAAGAGGTGACATCTTACTTAAAAGCTAAAGAGGCTTAACACCTAAATTGTTTTGCCTTTTTGGGTTTAATAAGCTAAAGAAAAAGCAAAATAAGCTAAGAGAGCTTAACACCTAAACCTAAAAATCACTTAAACATATAAATAAGCTAAAATGAATAAGCTAAAAAGCATGAAAAGGCAAGAGGACAGTTTAACTTAAAACTTAAAGGCAGATTTTGGGAATATGCTTTTCAAAGCTTAACTTAAAGTAAAATAAGCTACAAGTTTCTTAAACTAACCTAATAAGCAAGACTAAAACCCAAATAAGCAAGTCCAATAAGCCAATAAGCTCAGATAAGCAAATAAGCTATTTGGCCAAAACTAAGAACAAAACAGCCAAAAGGGGCACTTTCTAGCTTATTTTTAAGCTAGGAAATGGATCCTTATGGCTTAGTGGCTTATATGCAGCTCAAGCTTATCCTATAAGCTACTATAATCAGCAATTAAAAAGGAGTTTGAAATACAAATAAGCCATGAAAAAGCTTGATGAAAAAGGCTGATTACTCAAAATGCACTCTTTTTGGTTTTCTTTAAAAGACAACTTGGCTTTTTGCAGCCTCAAAATAAGCTAGTAAAAGGAGTTCAAATCACAAAATAAGCTGAAACAGATTAACTACATACTACAAACTACTTATGCAAACAAATTCAAAACCTAAATCTAACTTTAACTTAACTAAAAGTGAGATTGAAAAGTGGACTTTTTGAAAACTTAAAAAAATGAAGATGCACTTGACAGAATATGGGTAACTTTTACAAATCAAAAGTAATTTTGACCAATACTTATCTACTGCATTTTCACAACTAAAACAACACCAAACCAATGCTTAAAAGCAGTTTTCAAATGACTTATCAAATAAGCTATTAAAATCTGTTTTAACACCACAGGTTTAAACACCTATTAGACAAAACCTAAAAACTCACTTTTAAACTTTAAAAACTTTTAAAAACAGCTAAAACAACTTAAAAAGGCTAGTTCAAGTTGGCATAGTGACCCAAACAGTTTTAAAACTGATTTTGACCCACTTTGCCTACTTAACCCAAACACCCCTTTAAGTTATCAAAGTCCATTTTCAAACTGATTTTTGATGATTTAAGATAAGTTGATTAAAAACAGATAACAAGCAATGAATATTAAGCAATAAGAAACAATAAGAGCACAGTAACAAGTACTTAAAATAAGCAAACAAAGATAAGCAGTATTAAGTTCTAAACGAGAAAAAAAAAAAAAAAAAAAAAAAAAAAAAAAAAAAAAAAGAAAAAAAAAAAAAAAAAAAAAAGAAAAAAATCATGAACAAATAAGATCTAAACTACATAAAAGCATAAATAAGCATCAGACATCATTAATAAGCATAAGCAAGCAGAAAATAAGCAGTAAAATAAGCTAATGAACAATAAATAAGCTAGAAATGAAAATGAAGGCTTACTTGATCCTTTGCACAAAACAAGGATAGAAATGATCTTAAGGAGCTTATCTACAAAAGCTCCAGCTTATCTAATGATTAGCTGGTAAGTCCATAAGCCCATCCGTTTTTGGCTTATCATACAAAAAACTAAGCTGTGGTATTTTTTTTGGTGACTTTTTGATGTAATTTCTTAATGGCTTAACAGTTTTTTATTGCTTTATGAAAACAGTTTAAACAAGAGCCTAAACAAGAGCTTATGAGAACATTTTCAAAACATGAAGTGCCTAAAAGAGAAAAACATGATTTTTTAAAAACTTAAATTTCATTAAACTCTAAAAACATTACAAGGCTTTGAAAAGGAAATGACAATAAGCTAAAAAGTAAACTACAATAAGCTGTAAATTAACTAGATAGATGCCTTTCAAAGGCTTACAAGTGTCTAATACGTCTAGCTTGGTTTTAAGTTGTTAATGGTCTTCTTGAGCAATCTATTTTTAGTCTTTAGATGTTTGTTTTTGTTGATAATTCTAAGACTAATTTGGTCAAGTTTGTCATACTCATTTTCCCTAGATTCGTTATCTAAAGATGAGCTACTATAGTAAGGATCATCGGATAATACCTCGTTTGAGTGAGCCATGAGACAAATCTCTTCTTTCTTTGAGTCATCTCCACTATCGCTCCAACTTCCGACAACGAATGCCTTTTGATCACCGGAAAAGTTTTTGGGGCAATCACTAATGAAGTGATTTGGATCACCACACTTGAAGCATCTTCGTTCTTCCTTTTTATCTTCCTTGATTTTTCAGAAGTTCTTTTTGTCGTCATAGGGTTGTCGGACAAACTTGCCTCTTCTTCTAAAGAATTTCTTGAAATCCCTTACGGCCATTGCATATTCCTCATCATTGCTATCCGAGGAAGATGTATCATCATCACTCAAGACTTGTCTTGCTTTGAGTGCGAGAGACTGTTATAAGGCATGTGATATTGCGTGAGGACACACAATCGTTTAGTTTGGGGAATTTTGATAAGTGTAAAATACACATATCTATTTATACCTAAAATAACCCAATTAAACCCAAAACAGACCAAAAATGGCAAAAATATGCTTGTATTTGTGTTTTGTGTGTGCAGGTATGGATAAGTCAAAAATCACAAGAAAACAGTCAAAAGCGAGCAAACACGGACACGAGAATCAGAAGAGTTCAAAAAGAAGCCAAAGATACAAGCCGAAGCCAAATCCCTAGCCATTTCCTCTTTTATGAAGCCACAAGGGCCAATCTTGCAAATCCCGAAAGTTATTTATAACTTAAAAAAGGAAAAGAAAGAAAGGGACTGAAAGTGTAAAAATGCCAAAGTCCAACAGTTTTAACTGTCGAAAATTGGGCGCCAATGCTTTTTACTGTTCATCGTCTTCCACATTTAACCAAGCAGGTAAATCAAAGGGGTTTTCCAAATTAAAGGGTGCTTAGGTCAATTCATGAGCTCTCTAACACAAATGAAGGGACAAATCAGTCTTTATCAAGGGATTACTTAACCTCTCCCAATCAAAGGCCACGTCAACAATGGTGAAAGCACAAATTTAAGTGGGTTTTTGTGCTAAAACACTCACAAAAGAAGCACAAACGTCACATCAATGGAATGACACGCTGGCAATCTTCAGGTGTCCACAGCTTGATCAAACGGCCACAATTGATGCTTGGATGATTGAAGAAATGAATGGTTGAGATTGAAAGTTTGGAGAGCAGGGCAAGAGGGCTAGAAGGATCCAAGGCAGGCTATAAATAGAGCCTCACTTCTCACACACACACCATCTAGATCTAGTCGTAGTTTTTAATTAGTGTAGCTTAAATTTTAATTCTTAGCTTAATAATGTTTTAATCTTGTAATTTTCCTTTAAAAGTACTGTAAGCAAGTTTTTATTAATGAAATTCAGTTTTTCTAAATCTCTCCAAGTTTCTTTTTCATAAGCTCTCTTAATAAGCTAAGTCGTCTAAATAAGCTAATAAGCTCATTTAAAGCTCTTTCAGTCTATAAGCTGAAATAGAGCTATTTGAATTCAGTATTAATCTTACCTAAACCTTAAATCAGTTTAATCTATCATGGATCTTATTGGATTAGAGCTTTTGGAAGGGGATCTTAACTTGGAAGAGATCCCAAGGACTTTACCCTAGCTTATCTAATAAGCTAGGGAGCTTGTAGCTGCCTTTATTGGTCCTCTTGTTTAGCTAGAGGAGTTTGTAAGTTTCTCTTTCATTTTCCTTTAATTCTAGCTTTAAATAATGATATCATTGCTTTCTATATTTAGATCTGCTTATTTGCTTATTCTCTTTGCTTATTAGTGCTTATTTGAGTTTTATCTAGCTAAATCATCTTAGTTGTTTATCTGTTTTCAATTTTCTTAGTTTAAATCATAGATTTTCATATTATTGTCTTAAAAACCTCTAAAAAACCAAAAATATAGTAAAAATAGCTTATGTCTTATTTATTTGCTTATTTTTTTGTTAAATCATGCTTATTAAAGTTAGTTTAATCTGTTAAATTATCTAGGTATTAAGCTCGTGTTTACTGATTTCAAAGTAATGCTTAAGTCATAAATGTTCTTAGTGTTGGTTTAGCTATTTTGACCTCCCAATGTCAAAGTTGAGTTTCTCTTTTTTTGAAATGGTTCAATCGCTTAGATTTCATTTAAAATCATTAGGCAAGAGCTTTTATAAGTTAATGGGAAATTTTGGTCAAGCATCCAAGGCTAGATCTTGCTTGGACTTTGTTGGACACTCAATTGAGTGTGTCTTAGTGGAAGGATTCTCCTTAAGGAAAACCTGCATCTTGGTTACAGCTGTGCAAAGGGCACCAGTACTAACACAAAGCTAGTACTGCTGATACTTTACACTACCAGTACTAACTAAAAAGTTAGTACTGCTTTCACAAGTTAGTACTGCCACCTTTGGCTTAATTTTTAGCTGAGTAAAAGTAGGATTTAGGTTTTCAAATTCAAGTTAGTAGTAATCTAGGTATAGCTTGATATAGTTTAGGGTTTAATTTTCATTTTGCTGCTTATTTTCTTAGACATTTCAGCTGTTTTAAAAAAAGGAATTCTGCATCAGCAGTACTAAGTTAGTTAGTACTGCTGATATTCAAATCTCAATTTAAGCCAGTAATTGTAGGATTTAATAGCTTATCTTTTAGCATTTTAAAGTCTAGTTATAGCTTAATATAGAATAAGTCTTAGATTACATTTTCTAGCTTATTTACATAGCTTATTTTTGCTGTCAAAAAGTTAAAAAAAAAGCCAAAAATAGTTCTTAGGAATTTTAAGGTTTTAATTTGTTAATTTAGCTTATGGGTCTAGATTTTATAGCTTAATTAGATAGATTATAAGTAGTTTTAATACGTCCTTAAAGTTTTAGAGTCTAGTTTAGCTTCTAAAGCTTTTAAGCTCATTTGGATTTTGTGCTAATTTGCTTATTTTTTGAGTTTGCTTGGTTCATTCTCAATTTTAGTTGATTTAAAGTACTTCTAGCTTAGATTTCTTTGCATTCATAGATAAAGCATTTCATAAGCTTCTTAGAACACTTTTCCTTTTTCACATTAAGCTTAATTTGAGCTTATAATATGTTTTACATAAAAATAGCCCAAACCTAGTTTCTGTAACAGCTTATTTGAGAAAGCTCTTTTAGATGCTTTCTTGAGTTTCGAGTCCGATAGTGCGTTTATTTAAAGTTGTTCTTCCTAGTTTCCTTTACAACTTTGCTCTTTTATGTTTTTAGTGATAAACACTTTTAGAATTTAATCTTATAATTGAACTTAGTTTGTTGTCGGGGTAAGTCCTCAGGGACCATTCCTGTAGTTTTTCAATTTTAGTTGTTTTACAGTTAGTCCTTACCTGTTAAATGTTTTAGCCCGTTAGTCCTTAAGTCTCTTTCACAGTTAGTCCCTGAGTAAGTTCTTAATTAGCCTTAATTAGTTTTAATTAATAGTTAGGGTTAGGTTTTAATTAGTTTAATTAAACTTTTATAAAAATATAAAAATTAGGACTTTTATTTTTAATAATTTTCGGCAATTTTTCTTTATTTAGTGAAATTTTAGTTACATTTTTTAGGATGTGAAAGATTTGTTTACTAGCTTAATTGTCATTATTGTGCCTCTAATTAAGTAGTAATAGCTTATCCAAAATATCGTTGCTCATTCAAATCTCAGAATCCGAACTATGAACTTGGTTTCAACATTTTACCCCATAAACTTTTTTTTTTTATTTTTAAGGGTTGGGTCTTTCCCCGTAATTTGGGGGGGGGGGGGGGGGGGGGGGGGGGGAATATAACGGAGGGGGTGTGGGGGGGTGGGGGGGTAGGACCCACCCACGGGGTGGGGGGGTGGGTGTTTTTTTTTTTATGAGTTGGGGGATTCAATTACTTTTTTAATATTTCCAGGGGGTGGGGTGGGGGTTATTTAATAAATTTTTATTATCTTTTTTTATTTTTTTTAAGTATTTATAATTGTTTGAGCAGGGGTGGAATCAAAGTGGGGGGATGTTATGTTTGTTTTCAAAAGGGGGGGCAAAAAAAACTTGGTAATTTTTCTTAATTTCTCTTAAGTTATATTTTTATATATATTTCTAGGTATAATTAAAATATCAATAATGTATCTTAGTGGTTTAGCTAAAATGCAATGTGTGACTTAAACTAAAAACTACAAAAACCAACTTGGTTTTTTTAGGGGGGTGGGTGGGGGCACGGGGATTTTTTTGGTTTTTGAAATATCTAGCTCTATTGTTTTGCTTCAGAGAGAAGGGGTGGGGCCTTTTACAAATTTTTTAACCCACTCCTCATAATTGTCAGTAAATACATTCTAAAAACTCTCAAACCCCTCTTTACTGGATAAACTCCATACTTATTACTCTCTCTTGCTTTGGTTTTCCCCTATAACCGATCTCATACACGACCCACATTCCTTCTAAGGACACAAGGTGCACTTGAAATTAGCATACAAGGGTGTTAAGAAGTGTATACGAGCTAAGGATTGGGTATACCAAGCTTTAAAGCTTAGGAATATTACACGTTTGGGTGTGTAAACTCATTGTGTTCTCCTTCTAATCCACAAAAACTATATACTAGGACTCTTGTAGTCACTTAACTCACTCGTATTATATTTGTTTTCTTGTGAATAGTCAAATATGTCTAAGACATATTAATAATACTAATATGTTATGCTTTGCATGAGTTAAGAATAGTAAATGCAAAATATGTATGTTATACGCAATGTAATTGCGTATACACGACTTGTGTGGTGTTAAAAATATGAAGACAACATGTAACACGAGGGTTAATAACAAACAAGATCTTAAACTTTTCGTTATATGAAAACGTGGACCTCCGCGTAAACAATAACCTTTATGCATGAAATTTGTACGAAACCACACGTAAACTTTTCAAGTAAACATGACACTAAGGCTGGGGGGACGTATTAACTACATAAACAAACGCTTTGATGTAAAACACGATGTGTTTACCACGTTAAACATTTGACATTTCGTAACTAGGACTAGTGTCGATAACCTTATGTATAAATGCTAGGAGTCTAATAGGCACGTGTCCCTCTAAATTTTAAACAATCGTAACCTACCTTACGGGCCCAACTAGCCCCAACAGGCTCCATACTAAGGATATACCATATCTTATAAATAAGCTCATTCGACCTTATTAATTGAATTAGGAAACTTTGCTGAACATATATATAACAAGCATGCATGAGTAAAAACTTTCTATTAGGTCGTGCAAGCCCAACAGCCACGAGCGACCTCAAGCAGGCCCAATAAGCCAAGCCATTGGACCCACAGCTTATTTCTAAGTTCAATGATATTAGGTAATTAATCCAACGATGCTTAGTGAAGACCAATATGGACCATTGCATGCATTTAAAAACGCCAAAAGGACCTAAAATGGGCTCGTCTAGCCATTATCGTAGCTCCTAAGTCCTTAAGCCACAATAAGCTTTAACATCTTATTTGTGAGCTTAGACAACTTATAGGTCTTGTAATAAGCTTAGAAAAGCCAATGGGCCATAAAGGAGAAAGCCCAAAAGCTAAAAATAGTTATCGGGTCCATAATGGCCTACAAGTCCAATAGGCCTAAATAAGCTCATCCGAGCTTATTAATAAGACAAATAAGTAATTATTGCTTAAATAAGCTTAACAAGTACTTTTGTATCTTTGGAAACTAGATTGGACCATTAAAAAGCTTAATGGACCTTAATGGGCCCAATAAGCTTAATAAGCTCGTCCGAGCTTATTTATAAGCTGGCATAGCTTATGTGGCTTATTAGAGTCAAATGAAACATATTGTCCCTAATTAGACTTTATTCGGACTAAAAATGTGATTTTTACAAGTTCAGGGACTGAATGTGTCAATTTTGAAACTTAGAGGTTTAAAACTATTAACTCACTGTTTTGATAACTTAAGGGACTGTTTTGGGTCATTCTGAAACTTTAGGGACTATTAGAAACATATAAGGACCTAAAGTGTAACTTTGTAAAGTCAGAGGACTAAATATGTACAAGTAAAAACTTAAGGGTCTAAAGTGTAAATACTATATTTTCATAAACTTAAGGGACTGTTTTGTAATTACATAAAACTCAAGGGTAATTTATAAACAAAGGTGATTTTATAAACACTTAGCGAATCGGACAAATTATATTCGGATATTATACAAGTAAACCTCCGATTTAATAAATACGAATATTTATTAATAACATTTTATTGTATACAAGAATGTGTGAAATCTGTATACCTTCCAAGTCCATCAAGACAGTGAATACCAATACATAAAACGTATGCACCTCACCAAAAAGTGATAAACAGTATATATTATCATTAGCACAATTTATTGTAGTTTATACATTAAGTCTTTAGCCTAAATTTGTAGACTAAGACTGGCCGTATTTACTTAGGTATTTGACGGTGATTCATACTTGGATATATACTATCATTTTCAGAGGACTATTTACTAAGGTGAGTTCATATCCCCATCTTTTACAACTATTGCAATGATTTACATCTTTGGGGTGAGAACATGCTTTGTTTTACAAATTGGACGCAAGTGCACATTTTATACAATGATTACGTGTTTGCCTAAGTAGCGATAACCCACTGAGCCCTGAGAATTTAAGGAGTGTGTTTCTTGTGTGAGTGAAGTCTCCAAGTAATCATAGCCATTGGATTTGCTTGGCGCCCAATCCCTTCAATCTCAACCCTCAATTTTTTCTTCAACCTTGAACGAATGGGGTTGTGTGGGATTGCCAATGTGGCATTTGGTGTTAAGGAGGTGTGACCTTGTTTTGTTTGGATGCAGGGGAGAGGTCGAGGTGAGAGTGACAGATGAACAGTGGGGTAGAGGGTTTGGCGGGAAAATGGAATTGGGAGTGATATACAGTGCGTTTGATATTTAACAGGGTTAATCCCCTGTTTTTGGTATATATTTGCATCGTTAGTCCTTTTAGACTAACACTGTTAGCCCTGTAGGACTAATGATGTAAAGGTTTTTATGGTGTTGTGGGCTAACATGTCTTAAGTGGGAATTGGGCTTTAGGATTGGGCCGGCTTGTTTACAAAAAGGGTTTTGGGTTATTTTTAGTCTTCATAATGTTTAAATTGGCTGACCCAGCCCATTAGATGGGTACGGGTTGGCCCATTTAACATTTCTTCGATACCGGATTTATCTTTGACTTGGTTGACTTTGACTTTTTCATGCTCTTTCTATTCCGTGCTCGGTTTTGTCCATTTTGGCTTGATTTTTGTCCTTTTTTTATATCTGTTACCTGCACAATACAAATGCAAAACACACAAATACAATGTATTTTTGGTATGTTTTTAATCTTTTAAGCATGTTTTATTAGGTCAAAGGTATGTGTAATTAAGCACATACCAGTCGTCTATATATAGGATCTGATAGTCGGTTCGATATGTCGTATCCACCAATGTGGGATACGGCGTATTGAGCTTTCTTGGAGTAAGGACCACGTTTGTTATCTTCCAGAAGTTTCGTGTATAATAAATCTTGAATACGGCGTATTGATGTTCCTGGATACGGCGTATTGGACTTAAATCCTTCGTGAAGTGTTGGCATGGATACATCGTATCTTCTTGATGGATATGGCATATTGGGTAAATCTAGCCTGTTCGTTGACCAAAGTATTACATATGGCGTATCGTTGATGTGGATACAACGTAGTCATCAAAGTCAGGCAATGGTCTTTTGATTCGTCAAATTCTTGGATACGTCGTATAGGTCTAGAATAATACGGCGTATTTGTTGTCAGATCAGTAGACTTTCTTGAACTCTTTGTTTATGCTCCAAAATGCGTGACTTTTAGCATAACTTCACCAAGTACTCCATAATTACTGCAATTCTCAAATATGAACGATTAAGTAACAATTCTTTGCAATAACTATACAAAATGGGTTAATATCGTAGGATAAATAATGCTATAAAATAAACGTTATTTGATGTCATCAGCATATCATTCTAAGATTTAGGCGGTACTTCTTCCTAAAACCCAGACAAGTAGAATTCTGTCACAAATAAACGCATCTGCATAAAGCATCTTATTTGCTGATTATAATCTATCTTAGGAGATTTATAATGGTGATCTTATTAAACCCTAGCTCATGGAGACTTTACCCACTTACTGCTTAATGGCTCTTTATATACTAATAGTCCACTGTTCGAGTCTTTACCAAAGGAATCAGTACGTTATTTGTTGATCCTACGTCACCTGCTGGTCCAACTTGTTCACATAAACCAATGGTAAAGATAGGTCTATATTTTTGATCCTATTATTCTAGATATATAAATCGCGGATATAAAGAGCCATCCCAATAACTAGCTAGCGAGATATTTTGCATTCCTAGATCCAGTTGAATGATGGGTGAGTATGAAGTGATAAACATAATCAACAATCAATGATAAATTAAGCAATCGATATAAACAAACCAAACATTTAAATTTTCATAATCATGGCTAATACCAAAGGGTATTAGCCCTTAACCATTGTAATTGATACACGAATAATCAATCAACCTAGGTAAACTAACTGAGTTAAATGAATGATACCAAAAATCGAACGATTAAAAGAGTATAGGGATTGCAAGGTGTTTCCTATGGAATTAATAGATTTGCTTGACCTCTTCTGCTCTTCTTGTCTTCTAAAAATCAAATTTCATGGTTAAGGTATCGAAAATATGATCAAGCACCTAAAACTCGCTTTTAGGTTTTCTATTTATACTGTCTGGAATTTGGTCGATACGGCGTATTGGTTGAGATCAATACAGCATATTGGGAGTTTCTTAGAGTAGGGACCACGTTTAATATCTTCCAGAATATTTAATTGCTATATCTTGGATATGGCGTATAGATGTCTTCTAGATACGGCGTATAGGTCTTTATTCTTTGTGGTTTCTTGTAAAGTGAAGGCACAGATACGTCGTATCTTCCTTGATGGATATGGCGTATTGGATGTCAGAACACTATTCTTTATATTTCTTTGTTTAAGCTCTAGAATGCGTGCCTTTTTGCTAATCTTCACAAAGTACTCCATAATTACTACAATTCTCAAATATAAACGATTAAGTATCAATTCTTGCAATAATTATATAAAATGGGCATTTTCATAGGATAAATGATGCTATAAAAGTGACGTTATTTGATGTCATCAAGTATCTGTAAGCCATTTAAGAAAATTAGAAATGACATGTTTTAAAGTGTTTGAATTCTTGCTCGAACTTTATTTATACACCCGTGTCAATGTTAATCAACATTTCTAGGTACGTAAATATGATCGATTTCAAGAGACATGTCGAGAAGATTATTTTTGATATTTTTTAATTTTTTGATTTTGTATTTTGTTTTTGAAAGATTTTCTATTTTTGTATTTTTCTTTTTGAGTAATTAAATACAAGAATTAAAAATGAAAGGAAAAATCAAAAGTTAGGTAAACCTAGAATCCCGTGAAACTTTGATCTCTCAGATATCTCTTTTTCTTTTATCAAATCTATCCCTTGTAACCTTGGTCTCCCATATATCATATTTTCTTTCATCAATGCTTTGATTCTGTCCTTCGTCAGATTGAAAGAAGTACTGGCACTAAAATTAAGAGTTTGTTTCTTCTGAACATTGATAGATGTACGTGCACTTGAATCAAGATTTTGTTTGCATCCATGAAAGTTAGTGATATCTGTATTAGAACCATGCGGTGTTTCACAATCAACCTTGCTTTTGCAAGTTTGAATAACTTTCCTGTAGAAATCCACATAAGACCAACATTATTAAAAATTCTACCCGTGGATTTGCACCTAAGACAAGATCTAGGAGTCATAGTTTTCTTATGCACAACGAAATACTTTATAGGAGAAAACCTATGTCTTGTAGAGATCTAGCATTCAGGTTTTAAAGTATTACATTTATGTTCTATGGGTTTGTTTCCGTTTGTTCTATTATTGAATACCTTAGCATGTGAATTCACTTTATGCAGGAATTTTGTTATACAAGCATCATGATTTGCATTAAAGACACATTTATGACATGTTGAACAAACAAGATGTTTGGTATCTAAAAAAGGTCTAGAATTCCTAGAGTGATCACATCATTTGACGTTACGCAACTACTCTTAGATGCAAGCCAATTCCTAGATGTTTGATTATTGCTCGTAGGTTTTTGTTGCTACCATTAGTAGTGTTTTGTAGACTAGCAGTATGTATCACACTAGGTTTTAAATTCCTATTTCTTTCTTGTATCTTTTTCCTAGCTTCTTCTAGATAGTAATTGTGAGCCATGTCATTTGATCCAAAAGATTCTTTTAGTGGCAAAGTTGACACATTCTTTGAAATATTCCTAGGATGAGCCAGGTGCAATCACGTGATGAGGTTTTGTAAAAGAAGATTCTCTTACCTTAGGCAACTAATGTAGAGCGACTCGTATTGAAAAACAATTCACATCAACTTAGGAGGCAAACCGTAATTTTGAAATTGGAGGTCGTTCAGATTTAAACGACGTCGGTTGTCTTAAAACTTTTTGTTTTCTTTTTGTTTGCAAAGAAGGTTTCCCTAAGATTTATGGTTTTGCAAACTGAGTATCCACACTATTTCCTGTTCACTTTCTTAATTTGTTTTTCAATGCAGCATTTTTAAAAACCTTTTCCTATATCTGAGCTTTCGAATCAGCATTTTCAATAGACTTTTTGTTCAGTTGAGCAATCAGAGAGTCATTTTGGTCATTTGTCTGAGCTCGTGGCATTTTGATAGAATCATAAAGATCTTTGTAAGTCTTTTTCAAATGTTTATTTTCTTTTTTTAAATGCTCATTTTTTGTAAGTAATTTAGCCACACTATGTTCTAATTTGATGTGTATTGTTTCGATTACATCTATGTCGTTTTTAACCTTGGCTTTATTACTTTTTTCTTTCACAAATTGACCATGTTTCCCTGATATTAAAGATTGTATTGGTCCCCTTAAATGTGATATAGGGTTTATCAAGTTAAACTAATCACATTCCATGACAACAAGGTGAGTTTGAAATAGATATAAGTTAACAATATAATGAACAAGTTTAAAACACACAGAAGTAACTTTTCAGCGTATAGGTTCTTATTAGAATCAAATAAAGAATTTATGATACAGCTTGCTTGCGGAATCGTAAGGTGGTTGAATAAAAATTAGGGTGTGATCTCTCTAGAACTTAAACTCTAACCAAAGGTATGAGTTTAAGAAAACAAACTATTCCACTAGAACTGAAGCTTCAACGTTAGCAGTTCTGTTTAGTTTGTTTAAGATATAAATGCCCTTCAATGTGTTTCACTTTAATTGGAAGATATAACATTTACTCTTCACATCTCTTTCCTTTTATAGGCAAAATATTTAAGGTTTACAAGTTTAACCTAATACACATGGCATGCATTAAATGGGTGGTTGAGCTGCCATTTAATGCATGCACACTTTAAGGTACTAGGTATAGTCCTTTTGAGGAAAGTAGTTGTACTTCTATACCAACTTTAGAAGTAGACTTTCCCAGGGAGACTTTCTTTATTCCTTTTGACATAAAGCAATCTTTTTCCCTCCTTGTAAACCTTTTAGAAGAGAAACATTTTGTTTTAGCTTCAAAGAGGAGATCGACATCGTTCAGCTTAAAATTGTCAACCAAGCTGAACTGAAGCTCTTGCTCAGGTCTTCTTTAGTTTTTGAACTGGTACATAAACTTAAGTGAAGATATTGCTTGATCTTCTAAGTACCTGAAGAGCTGAAGCCGAACTATCTTCAGCGAGACAAAGCTGAATTTGTCTTCAGCTAGTTTAAACTTAGGGGATTTTATGTTTAAATCTACTAAGAGACTGAAGGGATTAGGAACTGACTCAACAATCTCCCCCTATTTGAATATACAAATAGCCTAAGTTAAAATCAATTAGTAAGTGAGCAAACAATCTTCTTCTTACAAACTGATAAAATTGAACAACATAAACTGATTACCATTCATACTAACTTTCATTACATTACAATACAAAAGATAAAGTTATTACAAAAGATTACAACATTTACTGCCTCAGCTACTCAATGGTCCTTATTTGTTGAGGGGGTTCAGGTTCCTTTTGTCAACTTCAGCACGTAGAAAGAAACTGAAGGTCCTAGCATGATCATCAAGCCTAAGTCCTTGATGAAGTCTGAAGAAGATTTCTTGTACAGTATACAATATTTCATTTGAGAAATCTTCAAAATGTTCCATGGTAACAAATCATGTCTTTGAACAGAGTTAAACATGATCATACCCAAAATTGGTTCTGTTAGGAATTTTTAGTTACTACTCATAGTACTACTTTACTACTGCTGGTTCAAGATTGATACTGCTACTAAAGATTGAAGAATATAAACTAAGTCGTTAGTACTGCTAGTTAGTTTATTAGTACTGTTAGTATTATATAGTTAGTACTGCTTATGTGATATGCATGAGATATATTAGGAATAGATATGCATGATCATTTAACGCGTTTTGTAAGCCCATTAGGGTTTTCCTTAGTGTATAAAAGGAACCCTACGACATAGTTAGATATATCAATTTTCATAGAAAACACATAATTCATAGTTAGTTATTCTGTGACCTTGGCAGAATATTTGCAATCAATATATTCAAGTTTAGTATTCATTGTTCTTCTTAGTATTGCAAGTTAGATTCCGCATAACTTGTAGTATTTACAATCATAGTTTCTCTCATAGTTAGTTTGGATTTATCCAGGTTAACTAAGCTTTAACAAGCTAAGAAGATCTGTTTATTTGGGACTTCACAAGTGGTATCAGAGCTTGTGGAGAAACTCTGAATAAGAAGAACTTTATCAGATCTAGATCTCTTCCTATAATACACAATGTTTGGTAAAGAACCTGCAACACAAATAGCACCAGTAGAATCTCCTCAAATGGTGTCTACTGTAAAACTTCATATCCTCAAAAAGGGAGAATATTCCCTTTGGAGCATGAGGATGGAGCAGTGTCTCACTAACACAGATTATAGTTTGTGCAAGTGATCTTGAATGGTGATGGTCCAATACAAGTAATGTAACATTTCTCAATTTCAGGTCATTTTACGACTCCTATTATTCGTCACTATTTATTTTAGTCCAATATGCGTTTACTTTTAATATTTACTTTTAAGCTAAATCGCGTAGACTAGAAATAACCATTTAATGTAAACGGTCATCAAATAAATTAAGGTTTACATCAACTGAGTAGTAAATAATTATTAGAAGATAATTATGTACTTTGCGTATTTTATTTTTATTGGTCACTAAAAGGGTTACGTTTCGCAATAAAATACATTTGGACGCACTTTAGAAATACCTAGACTTACCTAGACTCAAACCAATACCCACTTTTAAAACCTTAACACAAAATTAAATCAATAAAACCAGCATTTTGACACTTAAAACAAGCATGACCCTAATAAGCTAAATAAGCTATTGGAATAAGCTTAAACAACCCCACAATAGCACTTAACACCCCCTTAGCCTGATACCACATGATATTCCCGAAACTAATCCATATCACAACTAAACCAATCTTGTTACACGAAATAAAAGAAGAAAAGAGAAAGATTTTGTAGAGAGGAAAAGCTAAAGAGAATGTAGAGAGAAAATGGAAGATTGTACTTGCACTATGTGAAATACAAGAATGACCAACACCCTCTCTTTGATATGGAGAGGTGTTTATATAGTCTCATGCCTTAGCATAGGCGTATGGGCTTTCCTTGGGCCGAGGTTGGCGTTTGGATGGGCTTAAGGCCCTAAACACGGACAATATTAGATTAATGTCCAAGCCCGTAAAACCCGACTAGCCTATTACAAACTAAGACCGTTAATGATTAAGAGGTCCGAATACATTTACTTGTTTGCGACTAGAATATTTCTAAGCTAACATATCATAACTCAAACCCTCGTATTTTATTTTTCAATCGTAATCCTTAGATCTACAACAAAATTAAATAGCTATGGTGGATGTGATGGTATCGAAGATTTGACATGTAACGGTGGTGGTGTTGCGAATCTGGGGGGATGTTATGGTGTTTGCGGCTGTATAATGGAGGTGATGGTGGTGGAACGGGGTAGGGCTGTTGTTGGTCCCCTTGAATATGATATAATGGTTTATCAAGTTAAACTAATCACATTATGTGGAAACTAGAAGGGGGGTTGAATAGTTTTTAGCATTTTAAAATTAAAACTTAGATTGTCGAGACGTATTTAACTCCCAAGCGATAAACACAAGTGTAGTATATTAGCGATGCAATAAGTAAATAACTAATCTACGATATATAAACAAGTAAAGATAAGAAGATCAAACCGATGACACAATGATTTATAGTGGTTCGGCTATGAAGCTCCTCTTCTCCCTACTCCCACTCCCCAATTACACACAACTTGGATAGTTTACTTTCACTATCTTAACAAGCCCCTTTAAGGCGAGAAAGCCGTACATGTCGCTTACACTTTTTCCGTACAAAGCTAAATACCGATTCTACTTGAGATAGAACCAATCTAACACACTTTATGATATTTTATAGCCTCAATACTAACCTATCAATACACATATGATACACACAACACACAACCACAAGATATACAAGATGAAACGATTATCACAAATGTGATAGACACCAGACTAAACTAATAACACTTAGAATCCTGACGTCTTCTTAGTGTTCTTCACTAAAGAGTGGAAATTAGTTAAACACTTGTAAATGGATTTAGTAACCAAGTATAAATGATTAAAGAATATAAAAGATAAAAGATGATTCGAAAACAATATTAAACAAAAGTTGTCCTAAAATAATGACTAAGGTTGAGCTATTTATAGCAAACCTTTTGAAAATCAAATGCTGGCCTAACAGCAGGACGTTCGACCCACGAAACTACCTACACTCGAGATCCGTGCCTTGTTATGGTGGATCCGTCCGAAAGTTGGGACAACATTTGTTCATTTATGATTAACCCAAAATCTATACAAATAATGTTTTGTGCTATTAAAACAAGTTTAATAGATACTTCATAAACAAAAAATTTCACACAACAATAAGGAAAGATTTTCTAGATTTGGGAAATTTTAGAAATATTGTTTCCATTTATGGTTAATCTATTCTTTCTTACACTTACCCGACTTTACTACGATCGAACGAGTATACTTGCTCGTATGTATCGTTGGTAATTTCATTAGTCTCGATTATAAATGTAAAACTTGCACCCGACCAACGTCATCAATGCCATATTCATACATTAAGTGATTAGTCATCGTCAAGTAAACTTTCGACTAAATAACTTGTTTACGTAAACTTTTACGTAGTATGACATTATATTTGTTATTATCAAAACATGAAGATCATTAAATATAAATATTGTTTTTGCGTGAATATTTGTATTAACAATCTCCCCCTTTTTGATGATGACAAAATATAAACTCATGCTTATTTAAAAGTTACTAAATAAGTATTTAGTGGATGAGTTTACATTTCTTCTCCCCCTTTTGTCGAAGCAAAAAGTGTTGTAGAGGTCTTCCTTGCAAGTCTTGATTTGACGAATGCTAAGTGACTTGATAACGAATGCAAAGTAAAAATAAAGACTAATTGCAAGTGCTCCCCTTTGGTGGATGCTCCCCCTCGCTTGGGGCACCAAGGAATCGAGCTATGGATGCGTTGCTACAAAACAAAGTTAGTAGACAAGTAAATATATATATGACAATCATAAATGCACACATATACATTTTGAACATCCATAATCAACACAACAAATAAAAATAATGTTAAATCCATTATAAGGGATAAAACATCAAATTTAGCGTAAAAGCCATTACATGAGAAGCTTAAACTAGAAAATTAAAGAAAACAATTAAAAATCCTAAATCTAGGGATAAACGTCATTTTCCTGTATAATCCGAGAGGTGAGGTGAGAATGTTATGCGGCTAGTGCGGGAAGTAAAGTAGGTGTGATGAAGGGCTGAGGTGGTGTCGAATGTAAGAGAACATGTAGTTGACACGGTTTCGGAGCATTTGGAATTCATCCCTTGTGGTGCTACAATATTGACAAAACATGTTGTGGAGGTGAGGCATGTCATTTGGATGAACAAAATCTAAAATGTTTGGAGGATTGGGAAAATCTTGATTTCTACGATTTGGTGTGGATGTGAATGTTTTCAATTGTAGGTGCATTATGGGACAGAGAGGTGTGTTGTTGTTAATTAACAAACGAAGGTTGGATTAATGGTAATGGTTCAAATCCAGGTGGTGGATTTGGAAAACCGGAAGGTGGTCGAGAGACACGTGGAGGTGGAGATGGATTAGAAGGGCCTGGTGGCCAATTATCCATGGTTTGAACATAGGGATCATTTGGTGAAATTTGAGGTGGAGGAAGTTCTTGAGGTTCTAGTTTTATCGGAATGACAAATCGAAGTTTAGGCGGTGGTGCCACGTGAATTGGTGTCGGAGACTCACTTGGTGATGATGAAGATGTGTAGTGTGTACTTTTTCTAGAGATGGATTTTGATGGAGCTTGAGGTGATTAAATGGATTTCCATTCTATGCAGAGTAGGTGGGGAGTATCCTCAATTGGTTGTTCATTCACTTAAGATGGGTGAATTGACATAGTTTGTATACTTACGACTCAATCTAGAAATTTTTCTATATGAAATTATGGTGCCATTGTGTATAATGTGAGACAAACCAAGTCCCATAGTGATGAAACAGAGTATAGGTTTGAAACGTGAGTAGTAACGTGAAAATTTGAAGAACAATGGTGTTTGAGATGAATGAATATAAGGAGAAAGTGTTGATATTGAACTGTAAAATGGTTTCTGAATTATATATAGAACATGTATATCCTAAGGTTTTAAGACCTACCAAAGAATCATGATAGCATGGTAATAAGATAAAGTAGAAAAGGTTTAAAAATACAAGAAAATTTGAAATTTTGGCGCCTATGACTGAGTGAGCCGACTTGATCACACCAAAATAACGAACTAGTCTACCATATGGTGGATCCGTGGGTCGCAAACTTTAACAAAAACGACCAGAACATCAATTTGCACCCCAAACACAAAACAAATATCATGCAAGCATCATTATCATCTACCAAATAGCATCGATATGATTAGATATTCATAAGGAATAGCATAATAAGGAGAGTACGTAGTTTCAACATTCTTTTTTATCGCATGCAAATTCAAGTAAACAAGTTAATAATCTAAAGAAACATTGATAAAATACTTAAAAGGTTTCACAAACAAGTCTTTCTTCAACGACATCCTTTCTTCAACATCCTTGCAAACTTGTGCAATGCACTACCTAAGTTTTTGTAGGTTCCCGATTAACACTTCATAAACACTAATCGAAACAAGAAAATAGAGAGAGATAAAGATTTAGAGTGAGTGAGAAGAGAGAGAGATGAGAGAGAGTTGAGAGAGAATAAGAAAAAAGATATTATGAAAAATGAAAACTAGATATTTTCTAAAAAGAAAATATCTATATATATTTAGATATTTTTAGAAAATATCTAAATATATATATATATATACCCCTACACATTTAATGTGACGCGCGGGATATTTAACTAGGACCCGGGCTCGGGTTTTGTTTGGGATTAAACCCGAAACATATACAATATTAGATTAACTATCGAGCCCGATTCCCGATATTATCTTATTACAACATTAACTAATTAAAGACCGAAGCTCCATCGTAGAGTGACCGAGCTTCCTTGTTCGACTCAAAATGAGGCTAACAATCTCCCCGAAGTGAGGTCTTGAACACGGGAACGAGCTTCCTTTATTGACTCAATAAAATTGAGGCTAACAATCTCCCCCGAAGTGAGTTCATTGATGACACTTCTTCATGAGATTAGTGAGATTGCTTTTGTCATTTAAGCTCGAGTGTTCTTGGTCTTTGTCTTCGTTATATGTTGTAGGCTTGTTCCTTCATGCTTTGCGATCTTGACTTTGAGCCTTTGTCATTGTCTTTATCGTCTTTGCCATCTTGCGATCTTTTGTCTTTGACCAACATGCTCATACTTTTGCATTATCTTGAAAGCTTCAAATCATAAGTTTTGGGAAGTCTTTGTCTTGAAAAAAATCTTGAGCTTTCTAGATAGTATGTCATCAGTAGATTGAGCAGTTGAATGGGATGAGCGTTGCCGTTACCACCGTTTGAACCTGCAGTTTAACTTAGTGAATAAACGAGAAAATTGATTTGAAAATCAATCGACGTGTCACTCGTTAAAGAGTTTTTGTAACACATCGAGAGTGTCATGTTTTTATCAAAATTCATCAACCGTCAATTCATTTACTGGACCAAATCGATATCCAGTTGTCACAAGTTTGATTCATATAGAATCTCGCAAGTCACCTACCGCAGTGCTGTTTGATAATGACACTGGAAGGATTTCCATTCGTCATTGTGAATACTAAAATAACACTCTGAATGTTCAGGCAAATATCACAATGATATAGCATAGACTCTTGATAACAGCTTGTGAACCCTGATGATGGTTCAATAAGTGTTTGAAATGAATGTGTCCCTAACTAGATTTTTATTGATCTCTTGCTCTAGACAGATTATTGTGTTTTTGTTTTAGTACTCGAAGGCTGGAGTCATTTTTTTCACCTATACAATATCACAATCTCGAGTGAGATGTCAAATATATAACTTGTGTATCTCCGTTACAATGAACAAATTCTGTGAAGAAACCCGAAAGGCTGGAAGGTTGTGCAATGCATCACTGGGTCCATGATGTCTTTTTTGTAGGTGTTTCAATACCAGATAAAAAAAAAAAAAAAAATATAAAAAAAAAAAAAAAAAAAACAATCACCTGTGAATCTGATAGATATGTATTGACCCGGTTTTCTTCTAAAGTGTGTGGAGGGCTTCTTTCTTTAGACCCTTTATCCATACATTTCTTTTTCATTTTTCAACGCCTTCAATGCTTACCAAGACGTCATTACTAACACCTTGTTGTGATTGTTCCAGTGTTAGCTCAATCTTAGTCGGCATTATTCCCATATATATTCATCTTCAATCATACCTAAGGACTGCTATTTCTAACTTTGGATTATCCTTGGGTAGATCCTCCGGTTCTGGTTGGATCATAGGATTGATTCCTAACCTAACCACCTTATGACTTCAGAATCGTCGTGAAATTAAGATGTTGTTGGGTATAAGATCGAACCATAAAACCTTTTTAGCACATTGAGTCAATTAGATCATATTTTAAATACATTTTCTCCCCTTATTTTAAATAATAAACACTTAGTTTTTGAAATACCTTGTGATTAAAATATGTCTTGAAAATTCTGTGGGAGAAAATATTATCAGCATGAATGGTTTGGAACATTTTGATAATGTTTTGAATACATAAGAGTTTGACGTGTTGATGTATCCAAGAACATTACAAAGTTATTGTTTCAAAACTCCCCCTCAAAAATAGGACCAATTGAAAAATTGTTGTCTTTTGAAAACATTGTGAGGGATGGAGTGTTGAACACACAATTTTGAAAGATTATGAATTGTCATCGAGAAATTCTTGAAAAATTGTGTTCAATTTTTTTGAAAAACCAGATGTTAGAGGACTTCTCTTCTAACGGTAAGGGTAAGCGCACTGAAATGTACACTATCCTTTTTCTTGAGCTAAAAACATTGAATGTCTTGTAAGAACAGCTCAAGACCGAGAAACGTTAATTTTCTCGTTGTGAGGATAAGTTATAAACCTTCCTTTATTTGAAGTCCGGGTTATGTACTGACATTTGCACATAAGCCATTTAGAAAATTAGAAATGACATGTTTTGAAACTATTTGCAACTCTCGCTCGAACTTCATTTACACACCCGTGTCAATGTTAATCAACATTTCTAAGCACGTAAATGTTATCGATTCCAAGAGACATGTCGAGAAGAATCTTTTTGGAAATTTTCTAATTTTTTTTGATTTTGTATTTTCTTTTTGAAGTTTTATATTTTTGTATTTTTCTTTTCTTAAAATATGTACATGGCGATGTTTATATGATATCAAGCAGTCTCATTTGTCAGAACCTCCAGATTAGCTGGAGTCAAACATCTCATACCAATCCTTTCTGACAAGATACTTAAACCGATCCTCAGGAAGGGCTTTCGTAAACATGTCAGCTAATTGGTATTCAGTTTTGACAAAATATAATTTCAAATATACCATTTTCAAATGTCCTTATGAAATGATACCGATATGGATGTGCTTTGCCGTGAATGTTGTACGGGTTGCATGAGATTGCTATGGCTCACTGAGAGTCGTATACAACGGTATTTTTGTTGTATTTTGAAGCCAAAATCTTGAAGCTGTGTCCTCATCCACATTACCTGAGCACAACTTGCAGATAACGACACGTACTCTACCTCTGTCTGAGACATAGCAGGTGCAGTTTGTTTCTTTGACATCCAGCTTCAAATTTATCACCAAGGAACTGTATCCCTCCAAAAGTGCTTTTCCGAGTATCAAGGCATCCGGCATGATCACAGTCTGAAATATGCTGCTAGTTTCAAAGCCAGAATCCTTTGTACCAGAGTCCCTTGATAATGGTACCCTTTAGGATTTAAAAGATTCTTTAACCTCCTTGGAGGTGCTTTTGTGTTGGTCGTGCTTTGATAACGTGCACAAATAGCATACTGCGTGCACTAAGTCTGGTCTACATTAGTCAATACATGAGTGACCCGATTTTACTACGATAATCAATGGTTCTACGGGTTCTCGCACTCAAATCTACATCTAGTTTGGGTTTTGTAGCCAATGGTGTACCAATGGAGTGACAGTTGTCCATATTATGCTTTTTCAGAATTTCTAAAGCGTACTTGGCCTGATTGATAAAAATACCTTTTGGGGACTGGTGGATCTGTAGTCCTAAAAAGAACTTCATCTCCCCCATTAAGGACATTTCAAATCTATTGTGCATTAATTTTTTCAAATTCTGATTTGAATATATAGATTTGTCATCCAAAAATTATGTCATCAACGTAAATCTGCACAAGTAGAATATCCTCCCCGTATTTATTCTTTGAATAAAGTTGGTCAATTGTACCTTTATAAAGCCTTTGGACATCAGGAATTTGATAGTTCTCGTACCAGGCTTCTTGGACTTATGCTTTAATCCATACAAAGCTTTCCTTAGTAGGTAGACTTTTTCTGGATGATCTGGATCAACGAACCCTTCTGGCTGAGCAACATAAACCTCCTCCTTCAGTGGACCATTAAGAAATGCCGTTTTTACGTCCATCTGATAGATTGGAAAAGACTTGTGTGCTGCGTGGGCAACAAAAATCCGAACTGCTTCCAAGCTGCAACTGGAGCAAAGATTCTTCAAAATCAATACCCTCTTCCAGACATAACTTATAGGCAACAAGTCGTGCTTTGTTGCGAATTACAGTCTGATCTTCATCCTTCTTGTTCTTCCATAACCACTTTAGCTTTATAATCATCTTGCCAAATGGTTTGTCGACTAGTTCCCAGACTTTTAGTCTGTCGAACTGATGAAGTTCATCCTGCATTGCTTCGATCTAACCCATCAAATCAGCCATTGCCTCCTTAATGTTTCTTCGGTTCAACAATACTCACCGTTAAGTGCGAACATATACATTTCAGGATCTGTTGCAAGCTACGTCCTTATTAGAACTGCATTGTAGATTTCCACGACTTGTTCTACAATGGATGAGCTCTGGTCCATCGGTAACATGACTTTTGTGTTGTTGAAATGAATGCTACTCGGTAATTATCAATGTTTCGGAGGAAACTCACCAATTTCTTATACCCGTGGTACCAAAAGTATTGAGAAATGCAGCTTTCTTGAAATGATGCATTCGTGCTTGATCATGTGTTTATCCCTCAGCGAGCCCGTTTGTAGGATGTAAATATTCGTTCAAGTAAAGAGCTAAGAGAAATTCTAACCCTTGATGTGACGAAATCGTCTTTTTCTGCTGTAGGAACAACATTTGTCTTGGGGCACGGGTCAGAGTTGTCATAGTCTGACGCCTTTAGTCCTTGAGGAACGAGGCCTGAAGAGACATTTCAAACAGACATCTCTTTCGTTGAGTGTGCGAGATCTAACTGTAGTGATAGACAACAATTTCGTTGATTTCAATCAAACTTGATATTAATAGACTCAACTATTAAGCATGTTCCTCTTGTTTTAAACAAGATATCCCTCGACTTTAGTAGAATATCCCACCATGACACATGATCCCCTTTTTCTTCATCTTATCTAGATTTCCCATCTCTAGTAAGTAACAGGTGCAGCCAAAGATGTGAAGATGTTTAATGGAAGGTTTCCTGTCATGATGAGTGATATGCCTTCTCTTTCCATGAGGGATAGAATGATTGATCTGTTCTGAGTAAATAGCAAGTGGTTGCAACTGCTTCAGCCCAAAATGATAAATGGAAGCTTAGAAGCCGAAAGCATCGTTCGAGTAGCCTCAACCAGAGTACGGTTCCGTCTTTCGACAACGCCATTTTGTTTAGGTGTTCGAGGAGTGGATGTTTGGATGTTCAATGCCTTCTTCTTTGAAATAGGCAGGATGTCTTGTTCAAGATTCCCGTGCCTCTGTCAGTACGAACAGTAATCCTTGAGCTGAAGATTGCGATTGAATCATCGTGATAAAGTCTTGTTGAGAACTTCTGGTGGTTTCATCCTTGGATCGAAGAAAAAGAGACCAATTGTATCTTGAATAGTCATCAACAAATCCCAGAATATACGTTCTCCTATTTATGCTTGCAACCCGCATTGGACCACACAAGTCCATGTGAAGCAAATTCAGCCTTCCTTTGGAACTTGAAACAGCTTTTGTCTTGAATGAACTTCTTTTTGCTTTACTCATTTCACAAGACGAACAAAGTTGATCCTTGACATATTTCAACTTAGGTAAGCCTGTCACAATATCTTTTCTTTGAGTAAGGTGATGTAATCGAAGTTAAGATGAGAAAGTCTTCGATGCCATAACCATGCTTGAGTTGGTGAAGCTTTAGCCATGAAACAGATTGGAGTTGATGAAGTTGTTTCTTGAAGAGATATTGTGTAGAGATCAGATCCACGACTACCAGTTAGTAAATCGTTTCCCTGAAGATCTCTCACAAAACAAGTAGATTTCCTGAAAGCAACCTCCAAATCAGCATCACAGAATTGACCAACCGAGAAAAGATTGTGATTGAGGCCTTCGACATAATAAACCCGTTTGATCGTGACATTCCCTTGAATCAGATCTCCATAACCAAGAATTGGAGCAAACTGATCATTTCCAAAACGAACAGTACCCAGAAATTTCTCCACAAAATTACACAAAAGCTTGAGATTGCCCGTCATTCTTTGTGCATCCAGAGTCGAAACAATGAAATAGGATGAGTTGAGTTAACAATCTTCAAGAGAATTAGAGGACGATGGAACATTGGACAAATTGGATCCTAAGGAATTTGATATCTTTAAGACATTAGTTATCCTAAAAGAACTATGTCTATAGTAGGACTAATACTTGTTGATTCATTAGCTTTCCTAATCTTAGGTATCCATATCTTTTTGGTCTTAAGTGGCTTTTGGGTCCATGTATAACTTGATGGACATCTCTTAGCTATCCACCATTTCCATTCCTGATTTGTATTCTCATACAACTCCTTATAGTAACTCTTGGATTTCTGAATAGTGGTATCTGGTGCAACGATATCATAATGGGGTGTTGCAACAGATTTGTTCGCTTTTCTCTGGGTTTACTAGCACAATATCACTACCTCGGCTTCTTAGTTCTAGCATTCACGTCTTTCAAGTATCTAGAAACACAAGCATCATGATCTGAATTAAACACACATTTTCCACAATCAGCACAAACAGCATTTGCATTCGAAGTTCTTGAGTTTGAACTGTCATTACACGCAGTTACAGACTTTGTTTTCTTAGAAATACTAGAAATCCTATGGTTGTCTTCTACTTCCTTCTTTGTAAACTTCACTTGACTAATGTTTGGCACGACCTTATCTTTCACTTGATAGCTCTTAAGCTGTGGTCTGCTAACACTAGTAGTGTGAATTACTCCTGAAGATTTAGACACATAAGGATTAGTATTCCTAGAAGCATGAGGCAAACTGTTTTGGGTTCTAGTTTGTTTGAGGTGCGAGGCAATTCTATACATTCCTGGTTTAAGCACATTTGTGTTTCGAACCGCTTGATTTCTATTCTGAGGCAAATTCTGTTGAGTGACTGGTTTAAATAAACCATCTGACACATTAGTTTTATTAACCGACTATTTTGTTTGAACACATCTAATTCAGGAGATTTGAAAGGATGTCGGTTTTCCTAAAACTGATGGTTTTAGAATCCGTTGATCATTATGGTGTGTCGAACCAACAGATGGTTTATCAAACTGGAGTTTCCACAAACTTTTCCTCTTTTACCATAATGAGTTTTCTTTAACACAATTATCACCATGTTCTTGTCTAGCATTTGAGCTTTCAAATCTTGTATTTCATGAATTGTTCACACGTTCTTTCCAAAATACATTTGAAGCATTTCTTTGCAAACTGGTTGTTTTTTCATCTGTTCACTACACTGAGTTAAAGAAAGTTCAAGAGAAATCGAGTGTTTTTCAAGTTCAGAAAAACTTTTTAACAAATTATTATGAACTTCTTTATTAACAGATTCAGTTTGTTTTGACAGCTTTTTTGCAAGACATTCACATTCTTTGACTTTATGAAGATATAAGCATTGCAATTCAGTATTAGCATTTAAATCAGAACGTTTATTTTAGAAAAGAAATAAGAATGCAAATACGAACATGTAACACTTAGACACACACTCTTCGAGAAGTAGATCATATATTTGAAATAATCATCCCCCCCAGCCTTTTCTGATTCAAGTTCGTCAAGCTCCTTTTCAAGGGAATTAACGTACTCCAAATCGTCATTCATTTCTCTTTTTAGTTCATGAATAAAACAATGACTGTCTAGTATAGTTTTGTCTGAAAGAGGCATTAATAAGATTTTGATCAAAACTTCCATACTCTTAGCAGTTGGGTTGGGAAATGCACTACTAGTATGATTAGACCAAGTTTGTTGACAAATAGTTCTAAAATGATTGAAGTTGTTTGTCATTTCGTTATAAAGTAGTCTACTTTTACTAATGGATTTAGACATGGGTAGAAAGCCAACGTTTTTAGCAATGTTTGGTTTTGTCCTAACAAACGTTTTTCTCCACATTGTCTTCCCTAACATCTTTAGCGGCCGGTTCCAACTGATAAGATAGGCTTATGGATGGTGTTTGAAAGTTTCATAAAGATTGTTTTGATATGTGGTAATTAATAATGGTTTCACTTTGTCTTATCCAATTTGATCTACTCTCCTTTCAATAGTTCACTGTGTCTTCCCCATCGGGGCAAAATCTGTTTGCAGGATCAGAAGTATTCAAAGGGATCTCAACAAACCAGTGGGGGTTATCAGATTTGAGCTTATCTTGAGGTACTTTTGGATTATCAAAGGTAGATCCTACCATGATACTATGCCGCATTTCGGTGGTAACATGTGAATGGTTGAATTGACTATTGCGCGTTTATAAAGAATTTCATTTAAAACTTTATTTGTTTGTCCATCATCAGCGTGTCATTAATATGATAGAAATTTTAATAACAAAGACGTGCTCGAAAGAATCGCTAAAAACGGAGCTATAACGAATAAAATACGACATTTACGGGTTTTACGATAACTAAATCTATAAAAATAATTTTATAAACTGTTATGAACAGTAAAAGTACTGTTCACCAGTAGGTCAAAAATATGAAAATGTAATATTTTGATAACTCGTCTTAATACGAAAGCGTGGACATAAGAAACGTAAGAAACGGGCTTAAAACGAAGAAATTGCGTCGTTTTTACTATTGAGATATTTATAAACGTTTTAACTTTATAAATATGATTTCACAAACACGATTAGATGGTGATGTAGCTATATAGAATTATATATGGCATTAGTTAATCAATGTGCTTAGTACTTATACGACCTACGTTTAATTAGGTTGCATTCCGTCATTTCCGTGACGCATTTTCTGTTGTATTTGGATTATCATTAACTCAAGGTGAGTTCATAGCCCCACGTTTTACATTTTAATGATTTACAAGTTTTGGGGTGAGAAACATATGCATGTTTTACAATTGGACGCAAGTGGACATTTCACATTTACGATTACGTGTTTGCCTAAGTAGCGATAACCCATCTGAGCCCATTATCATGAACTGTCAATTACTGTTGTGAGCGCGAATGTTATAAATAGATCTATTTGGGATTGACATCCCCGTTCGGGTGAGTCATGCTCACTGTGCCGGTTTGCCGGACAACGAACGTATACCATGTCGGACATAGGATGTTGCGGGTTAGAACATCATCACGGGCAATGTTGGCAATTTATATTGCATTTCATACATGTCGAGCTTCAGTGTCATAAGCTTAGGAAAACGTAATTACATTTTATGATGTTTGCATCTGTTGCATTATCATGAGGAAATCTTGCGGTCCTACATTATACATTTTATAAACCTATGAATTCACTCAACAATATGTTGACGTTTTAAGCAATGTTTTTCAGGGGATCAATAAGGCACGAGGTGCAAGGGATACATTGGTGGTTTTGATTTGGATGTCATGCATTAAAGATTTTGTCGCATTACATTTTGTATATCTGTTATGGGCTAGAAATCTTTGTATTTTGAACAAGTGAACAAGTGAAGCTTTGGGCTTTTGTAACAAACAATTTGTTAAATCCAATGTATCAGTTTTAAATGGCTTTTAATGGTCGTTCTTATATATATCTTGTGTTATTGATCTATGAAGTACCACCCCCAACCCTAGTCTGCTGCGACCTAATTTAGGGGTGTTACAGATTGGTATCAGAGCTAAGGTTATAGATAACCAGGTCAAATATTTTTGCTGGACTATAACCGTTTTTAAACATTGCATTCATACAAAAGGATTTTCACAGGACATGCATACATACACTAGTTTTTGCATTAGTTGATTAGACTAGATGCATTCATGATTGATATACATGTTATGCATTCATGATTGATATACATGTTATGATATAAATGTATATTACTATAAGAGTCTTATATTAAATACTAATATAAGCTATTTTGGATTTTCAGATACAATCATGTCGGATTCTGAGGATTCCACGGTTACATACACGGAGGTATCTAGTCCGTTTGAGGATTTATCAGACAATGGATCCACAGGAGTTGTTAGACCCGAGTACGAGGGACTTCCCTGGATGCTAGATGACCCATATGTGCAGGTTGTTTTACAGGCCCTACCATCACCAGACTACGTGCCTGGCCCTGAGGAGCCAGAGCAGGCACCACCTCTACCAGACATTGTTCTAGAGCCGGTTTATCCGGAGTTCATTCCACCAAAGGATGAGGTACTCCCAGCTGAGGAGCAGCCACTGCCTACTGCTGCCTCACCCACTGCTAATTCAACAGGCTATGTTCCTGAGTCAGATCCTGAAGAAGATCCGGAGGAGGATGATGACGAGGACCCTGAGGAGGATCCTACTGATTATCCTATCGACAAAGGAGATGATGGCGATGATGACTATGAGTCACCCGATGATAACAAGGATGATGATGTTGATATTGAGGAAGATAAGGAGGAGGAGCACCTAGATCCTACCGACTCTACAACTGTTGCTTTACCAGCTGTTGATCATGCCCCATCTGCTAAGGAGACTGAGCCATTTAAGACTGACGAGTCTGCGGCCACACCACCACCACATCCTGCATACCAGGTTACTGCTAGGATATCGATCCAAGATGAGCCACCTACACAATTTTGGTCTGATACAAAGGTTGCCAGACTTCTTGCTATACCTACTCCACCACCATCACCACTTTACCCATGGTCATCACCACAACCTCAGATTCCCTCACCACTACTACCAGTATCACCACCACCACCTGCTAGTCCTACTTATCCATTAGGATATCGAGCTGCTATGATCTGGCTGAGAGCTGAGGCCCTATCTACCTCCCATTCACCACCGCCACATATCATACTCTCCTACACCAGAGTAGATACACCACCATCAGGTACCCCACCATCGGGGACACCACCATTCTTACCCATATCGCTACCTACTTCATCACCATCTTTGCTGCTACCCTCTACTGACCATGGAGCGGACATGCCCAAGGTTTGCTTACCACTTCAGAAGAGGTTATGTTTTGCTTTTGGTCCTAGGTACGAGGTCGGAAAAAGTTCGTCTACCCCTACTGCTAGACCTCCTGGAGGTTTCCGGGTAGACTATTGTTTTGTTGCCACTATGAACAGGGAGATTATGTAGGATCTAGAGAGAGATGTCGGTTATGGGATCACCGACACTTGGGATGAGATGCTGGTAGACATGCTAGGGGCACCAGCAACTGATGACACATAGTTGGGTCAACGGATGATAGAGTTTGCAACTAGGGTTAGGCAAGACACAAACGAGATCTATATGAGGTTGGATGATGAGTAGACTGAGCGACAACTAATGGCTGGTCAGCTCAACATGCTGTATAGGGATAGGCGTGCACATGCTCGTACTGCTAGGCTCAAATGTACTTATATTGATTTTCTCAAATGTCAACCATTAAAGTTCAAAGGCACGGAAGGAGTTGCCGGTTTATCTCAATGGTTTGAAAGAATGGTGTTGGTTTTCCACATCAGTAATTGTACAGTTGAGAATCAAGTTGTAAAACCCTAAAATCAGAACAAGTGCAAAATTACCAAAATGCCCCTAATGTCAGAAAATTTAAAAAGCATGAATAAAATTCAATCAAGTGTTATAAATTATAAAATACATCATGTGACAAGTATGAAATTTATATAAGATTAAAATATCTTATATTATGCAAGAAAAATAATTATTTCTTATAAATATGTATTTTGTCGAAATAATTATAAGTAAATTACTTATATTATACAATTAAATATAAAATATAATAGGGAAATTATGAAATATTTTTAGGCAAAAATAAAATCTGATTTTATACTTTGAAAATACCCAAAATCTCGGCATTTTAGTTTGTATATCTTTTTATATACAATTTTCATTTGTAAATATCTTAAAAACCATTTCCAAAAACCCTAAACAATTAAAGTGGCGGCACCATTATTTTTTTCAAGGCAAGAAACGAATTTTCTAGGGTTCTTGGGAGTACAAGGGAGCTAAGAAAATTATTGGTTCATTGGTTTGAAGCTTGATTCGATTTATGGTGTTCTTTTGAATTCGAAATACCTAGCCGAACTCAATAATTCATAAAATCATCCATAATTATTCAAGGTATTTTTATAACTCATTTTACATTATATACATCTGATATGTTCATGAGAAAAATTACCATGCACGTTATTTTGATTTATTAAGCTTAAACATGATCTAAACCCTAATGATGCAAGAATGTATTCGGCTTTAATAAATTAATTCTTTATATTTTTATAATTTTTATGACTTGTATATATCATGTATGAAACCAGTAAATAGTTAGAATTTTTTAATAAAGGATTTAGATAATTATTGTGGCATTTCTATTTCTTGCCGATTTTGAATTATGAAGAAATGAAGAAATAAATTGGAAAACGAATTAGGGTTAGGGTTTTTATATTTTTCCCAGGTCCAATACATGCTAATGAATGTATAAAAATTATGTAATTATTGGGGAAAATTCTAATTAGGGTTTTGTGCATTTATTGGTTACCCGATTTGTGTTTTAAAAGTATAAGGGGGTGTTTTGTAATTTCTGAAACTTTGGGGCTGATTATGGCATGTTAATATAATGTATAGATTCTGTGAAAAATAAGTAGAAGGGTATAAATTGTCATTTGATAATTGTTATGGGTTAAACATGATTAATTATATATAATATATATATAATTCGATTGTATTTAAAAACTGAGGGACTTAAAAGTGTAAATTATGAAAAGTACAAGGTATGGTATCAGTAATTTAAAGTATTAAGTATGAAAATACATATTTGATATTTTTATAAGGGCTTGTTTTGCAAAATGGATAATAAAGATCATGTTTAATTAAAGTAAATAAACTACAAGGACTAATTACGTAAATTATGTAAGATCAATGATTTGGATGTGTAAATCAGAACTAGAAACTGACTAATTATAGAAACATTGCTATTTATGGAAACATTATATTTATAGAAACTGCTAAATTATAGAAAAATGCTATTTATGGAAACCTGCTATTTATAGAAAACCTGCATTTTATAGAAACTGCTATATTTAGCAGATATTGTTGGGAAGTTTAATTATGGGAACTTATTAAATTAGGGAAGTTATCATTTATGAAAAGTTAATTAAGGAAAGTCTATGTTTGGAAACTTACTATAATTAGAAGCTGCTATTTTTGGAAAGTACCCAATATAACAAGAATACTAATCATGAAATATATTAATCATGGAATATGTTAATCATAGAACGTACTAATCAAGGAATCATGCTAATAATAGAAAGTTACTAAAAATAGATAAGAAAAGTCACTAAAAACTAGAATGTTGCTAAAATCAAGAAGTAGACTAATAATGGAAAGTAACCGTTTAATCATGATACAAGGTAACCTTTTATATTGTCCTTTAACATGTAGATCGCATTAAGCAGGAGTAGCTTCCATCTTCTATCCATCTCTTTCGTTTACTGCTGGTATAAGGTTACGGATATTCTGTCCTTTTAGAATAAAGGACATTCTTTCTTTTCAGATTCAATCACCAGAACTGCTATGCTTCCCATTTTTATGGCTTTTGCCATGATCCTTTACATGTTTGATTTCATGACTTATTTCTTATTATGTCACTGTGTACTACTGTATTGGGTCAGCAGGCAGTGATTACAGAGTTGCAGGCAGTAGACCGCAGGAGACAGGCGATGATTAAAGAGTTGCTAGCAGCGGAACACAGGAGACAGGCACAGTTCATTAAGGCACTAAAGCTGCTAAAGAGACTTCAGACCCAGATGACAGAGTTTGAGAGGCAGCAGAGACCCGCTAAAGGTCCTGCACAGCCAGATGCACCAGAAGAGGCTGGTAGCAGTTCATAGATCATGTTATGGCAAGTTATTTTGTACAGCCTACTAAGTATTACAAGTAACTCCCGGCTAGTATGGCTTTAGGTTGTATATTTTATCTTGTAACCTAATCGTTGTGACCATTTTGTATCTGAACCAATCATGTATGTTTTCCAATTATATATGGAATGGTGGTATTATGTCATGTCTGTAATCGAATTTATTATCAATGAATGTCGATTTAGTTACACCATTGTTAACTTCAATTCAGTTGTATATCTCACTGTGTGTTGTGATCTCTCTTTACTTATTGTGTATATGTCATGTCATGGTTATGATTTTTCGAAATCTAACGGGTATTATATTTTCTTGTGATTGAAGAAAATGGCACCAAAAAGAGCCACGAGGTCAAACACAGCCCCAGAAACAACCAACACCACATATGTCACTAATGCCCAGCTTCAGGCAATGATTGACCAAGGTGTTACTGCCGCTTTGGCAGCACATGATGCTGACAGAAATACGAATGGCGATGATAGCCATAATTCGGGAACGAGTATTAGGAGGACAAAACGAACTGCCCGTGAATGTACTTACACTGACTTTCTCAAATGTCAACCATTAAACTTCAAAGGCATGGAAGGAGTTGCTGGTCTATCTCAATGGTTTAAAAGAATGGAGTCTGTTTTCCACATCAGTAATTATACAGTTGAGAATCAAGTCAAGTTTTCTACTTGCACTCTCCATTCAGTTGCTTTAACATGGTGGAACACTCATGTCAAGACAGTTGGTCATGATGCCGCTTACGGTATGCCTTGGAAAACACTCATGAAAATGATGACTGACAAATACTGTCCTCGAAATGAAATCAAGAAACTGTAAATGGAGATTTGGGATCTGAAGGTGAAGGGTACTGACTTGACAAGTTATACCCAACGCTTTCAGGAATTAGCTTTGTTGTGCGGGAGGATGTTTCCCAAAGAATCTGATAAAATTGAAAAATATGTCGGTGGTCTTCCCGACATGATTCATGGGAGTGTAGTGGCGTCTAAACCAAAGACAATGCAAGATGCAATTGAAATCGCAATCGAGCTAATGGATAAGAAAATTCGCACTTTTACTGAACGCCAGATAAAGAGTAAAAGGAAGTTTGAGGACACCTCAAGGAACACTCAAAACCAACAATAACAGAACAAGAGGTAGAACACTGGCAGGGCTTATACTACAGGGACTCTTTCCGTTCTCGTGCTCGGTTTTGTCGATTTGGCTTCTATTTTTGTCCTTTTCTTAGATATCCATTACCTGCACAATACAAATGCAAAACATACAAATACAATGTATTTTTGGTATGTTTTTAGTCATTTAAGTTCGGTTTTAGCGTCAAATGTTGTGTATTAGCACATACCAAATAGGCCTTCTTCAGGATCGGATCCGCTGGCATAAATGAAGTGAAGATACTTCCAAATATTCTTAGGACTTGAAGAGCGTAACGCTGAAGAACCTTTTAGCGACTCAAACTTAAGGAATCGCTTGAGTAAAACTTAGGGGATTTTATGTTTAAATCTACTGAAAGACTAAAGGGCTCAGGAACTGACCCCAACAATCTCTTTTCATTTGATTATTACAAATAGCCTAGTTTAAAATCAGTAGTAATTAAGATAAACAATTCTTCTTACAAAACTGATATAAATTGAACAACATATACTGATAATCACTTCTATTAACTTTCATTACATTACAAATACAAAAGATAAAGCTAATACAAAAGATTATAACATTTAATGTCCTTACTGTTCACTAAACCTCTTTTTCATGCTAAACTGATGACTTGCGTTTCTTGGTTGACTTGGAATGGTCTTTTAAGTCACCAGTTCTTTTCCTTTTCTTGTTTGCTAAATCCTTTAGCTCATTCAGAGGATCTTGTTCTCTGAGGGGTTTGTTGAAGTCAATCTTTAGTTCTTTTTCAGTTTGATCAAGATATTCCATTCTTGTCTTTATCAATCCATAGATGATTTTCCATCCTTTTTCTTTTTTATCAGGACAAGCTTGTACTACCTCTCTCCATTCAGCCAGATGTAGGTCACTGACTTTGAAATTTGAAATGACTTCAATTGTCCCATCTTCCCTATATACTTTCAGTGAGATAGGGCCCTTTTGTGTGAGAACATCACAGTTTATGATCTTAGAGCTTTTTCTTCTTTTTAGCATCTTGTCACAGTATTTATCATAAAGTAACTTCTTGTTGTATGTTGGGATTCAGAGCTTCTACACTTAGTACTGCTATTTATAGTTAGTTAGTACTGCCAGTATAGTTAGTTATATATTAGTACTGTTAGTATAATAGTTAGTACTGCTTAAGTGATATGCATGAGTTATATTAGGAATAGATATGCATGATCACTTGACGCGTTTTGTAAGCCTATTAGGGTTTTCCTTAGTGTATAAAAGGAACCCTACGACATAGTTAGAGATATCAGTTTTCATATCAATTCATAGTTAGCTATTCTGTAACCTAGGCAGAATATTTGCAATCATATATATTCAAAGTTTTGTATACATTGTTCTTCTTAGTATTATAAGTTAGATTCCGCATAACTTGTAGTATTCATAATCATAGTTTCTCATATAGTTAGTTTGAATCTATTCAAGTTAACTAGCCTTAAACAAGATAAGAATATATATTCATGGGACTCACAATTGTAATCACATCTTCAGAAGTTCCAGCTGAAGACTACGTCAATTCAGACTATTGTTTAGAGTGATCTGTTGTGCTTAGGTACAATGCTCTTCATAATAGACCTTACTCTGTTACTGAAGTTAGGAAGAACATGGTCATGTACTTGAAGAATCAAGCAGGATACAAGCAAAGTTACTTCAAAGGAATGAAATATAAAGAAATTAGACCAATATTTGAAAAAGTATGGGATCAAACACATACTTTTGTACCTATGGATTCAGAGGATAAGGAAAAAGATAGTGAAAAGAAAGGAAGCAGGAAGAAATCACTTGCAAGGAAAAGAGCAGGTGAAAAGCAAAGTGAAGAAAGTACAAAAAGGCAAAAGATAGAAGATGATGTAGAGAAGGAAGAACTTAAAGCCTATTTGGATCTGGTTCCAAGAGAAGAATTTGCTATGGAAATTGAATCTTTAGCTACTAAGTATCCAATAGTTGATTGGAAGACTCATGTCCTGACAGAAAACTTCATGTATTATCAAATCTTCAGGGCAGATGGAAGTTTCAAGAATTACAAGATCTTCAGTGAGATGCTTGATGATTTTGACAGACAGGATGTATTAGACTTACACAGGCTAGTTAAAGCAAGGTATATGACATCAAGTCCAGAAGGTTATGACTTAATGCTTTGGGGAGATTTGAAGATCCTATTTGAGCCTGATGAAGAAGATGAAGTCTGGAGGAATCAACATGAATACAATTTGATAAGCTGGAGACTATTTGATTCATGTGGAATTCATATTTTGTTGATGAACAATGGAATTGCCATTCACATGATGATAGAGAAGAAGTATCCACTTACTCAAGAAATGCTATCAAAGATGTTAAGCAGAAAACTTGGTGATCATGAAATGAGATGGCATTTTAAACTTCTAGGGTTTATAAGGTCACAAGTACAGAAGTAGAAGAATGTTTCGAAGAATCCTCAACAGTGCACTCTGAAGATTATATACAGATGAAACTTGAGATTTTGATTGGTAAATCAAAAGTTTTAGGGGGAGGATTGTTGGGATTCAGAGCTTCCTACCACTTAGTACTGCTAGTTATAGTTAGTTAGTACTACCAGTACATTATTAGTACTGCCAGTATAGTTATGTTACTGTTAGTTATATATTAAGTACGCGTTTTTGGTAAGCCCATTAGGGTTTTCTTAAGTGTATAAAAGGAAACCTTACACATAGTTAGAGAATATCAGTTTTCATATCAATTCATGTTTGCTATTCCTGTACTGGCAGAACTATTTGCAATTCAATATTATTTAATTTTGTTTACATTGTTCTTCTTAGTATTACAAGTTAGATTCCGCATAACTTGTAGTATTTATAATCATAGTTTCTCATATAGTTAGTTTGAATCTATTCAAGTTAACTAAGCCTTAACAAGCTAAGAAGATCTATTCATTGGGACTCACATTGTAGTACCGTGTCACAATGTCTATGCCCAAGAGATCAACTAGTTCATTGTATAGGTTTGTTGGTTCTGTAACATTTCTCAATTTCATGTCATTTTACGACTCTGATTATTCTTCACTATTTAATTTAGCCCAATACGCGTTTACTTTTAATTTAACTGTTAAGCTAAACCGCGTAAACTAGAAATAATCACTTAACGTAAATGGTCATCAAATAAATTAAGGTTTAGGTTAAGCAAGTGTCATGTAATTATTAAATTTGTAGGTTTTATTTTTATTGGTCACGTAAAAGGCTTACGTTTCACAATTAAATGCCTTTAAACACACCTTAGAATTACCTAGACTTACCTAGACTCAAACCAATACCCACTTTTAAACCTTAAACACAAAAATAATTCAATTCTTGTGTTAACAAGCCATTATGGCCGAATATAGGTGAACAAAGGAACCATAATACAATGGATACTTACACTACATTGTACAATATCCTTCTAATTAAGACTTGTACCATTATAATCTTAACAAGATTTTGGAAACCCTTCTTTCCCTCTAATCCTACTCGTCCCATGTGCAATATCAACTAACAAATCTTCTTTTGCCTAAACTTAGTAACATGTACAAACAAGGTTTATTAAACCTTGTCCTTAATGTCTCGCAGATAGCATAATGTACATTGGGTAATAACCATTTGAGTCTTTTTCCCTCTTAGAACACACGGCAAGCATAGCATACACACAAATCATAAGATTTTCATAATATTAGGCAAATTCTTGTTACAAATATCTTGTAATCAAGGATTGTTACTTAGAAGTATTATCAATACCATGGGTGAATAACTAGAAAAACATAAAACATCACTATTAGGGAACGTTTGGGCTTTGATTGGAAACTAGGTAAACCAATACTTAGCTTATGAGCCTTTAAATACCCATCTACACTGACATATGGACACTTCTTGAAACTCTTTAACAACCACAAATCTTGCATTCAAACCATATTAATTCCCTTCTTGTTTCGGGTCATAAGCCGCGACAAACACCCTCACAACCCTTATTCGAACACAAAAATTTGTGCTAGGTTTTCATACAAGGTCACAAGAAGGATCACGAGCCGAGACTTGGGTACTTAATAAGCTTTGGAGCTTAGGGTTGTCATTTCTATGCGATTTGGCCACGTATTTCCTTAGTTGCATTCTAAGCTTATGATGCTCCTACCATACGTAAGTTGCATTCTAAGCCTTATCATGCTCCTACCATACGTATTTCCTTAGTTGCTAGATTGATTTGGCCACGATTAGTTTGTAAATAACAAACTAACGTGAGCTCGTATATGCATAATGCAAGGCATGCACGTTATTCGCGTGTACATATGCATATTGTCTCTTGTGTGGTGCTAAAAAGATGTCAACCTATATAAAGCAAGGCTTAACAATGACTAGAGTTACACGTTTTCATTTAAAAATCGAATTATACAAAACTTATACGTAAACATTTTGCGTAAACTTGATAGTTTGGCTTGGGAAGGAGTATACAAGCTAATGAGATGCTTGCATGTGTTAAACGCGAACCATAGGTAGGTCAAATAAGCTCAAAGTGTTCGTTCGTGGTTAAACACCACAAACCCAAACCATACGCACCCACAATGGACGTGCATGTCCACTGTTGGGCTACGAAGCCCATAAATAAGACACAAGCTTATAGGTTGGCTTATGTATAACTTAAAGAGCTTAATAGTAGCTTAAGGTGCTTAACAAAACCATTAGCGAACCCTAAATATCACTAGTAAGCTTACGGGCCACTAATGGGCTTAACCGCTCTTAGCGAGGCCCAATGCGGGATCAATAAGCCAAAACGGCTTAATTATTAAGCCAAGACAGAAAGTTTAGCTTATTGGAAGCATGAAAAGCTTATGGACCTAAGTGGGACGAACCTACACGCTTAAAGTGCTTAACGAACCCTTAATGGGCTCAAAAGCCCATTTACGAGACTTATAGGCTTATGAATAAGCCGAACAGTGAAAACAGCTTATTTATAAGCTAGAATAGGACTTATGAGCTTATTAAAGACCCTAAGTGTTCATGGGCTTATGTTGGATGTACCCACATTTTCAAAACCTTGCTGAACTTTTAATGGGCCTAAAAGCCCATTACCGTAGCTTATTGGCTTATGGGATAAGCCAATGTGATAAAACGACTTACCTAGGTCTACAACACTTAATTTAAGATAAAAACCTAGGCTATGCTAGTTGGCAACCTTTAAATGGGCCAAAAACATATCTTACGGTTCGGTAAATGGTCAAGGGTTCCAATAAAATCAAAAAGCTCATCCGAGCTTATTTTATAAGTCCACGGTTTCACACAAACTTATATAGCTTATCAAGGCTTTTTATCATTATTGAAAAGTTGTTTGGGCCTTTAAAATGCTTAATGGACCCTATCGGGTCCAAAAAGCCCAATAAGCTTGAAATAAGCTCACCGAGCTTATTTACAAGTTGAAACAACTTAAATGGCTTATTGGACGTCTCTATAAAACCTTTTTGCTATTTTTTTAACTTATTTGGACTTAAATGTAAAGTTTGGAAGTTAAAGGACTAGAAGTGTAAAACTTGGAAACTCAAGGGTTAAAACTGTCAAAACTAATTTTTCATAAGTCTAGGGACTGTTTTGTTACTTCTGAAATCAAACGGGAATACTTTTTGAAAGTATAAAGGACCTAAAGTGTAAAATCTGTGTAAAAATTAAAGGACTAAGGTGTAATGTGGAACTAGGGGTTTAAAATTGAATTTATATTTTCATAAACTAAAGATTGTTTTTGTAAATTTAGAAAGAACTACAGGGTATTTTATAAACAAAAAGTGATTTTTATAAAAACACTTAACGTATGTACAAGTTATAATATTTGTCGGATATTATACAAATTAAACACGACTTAATAAATATGTATATTTATTAATAACGTTTATACTTGAACGTGTGTAATCGTATACCTTCCCAAGAGCCATCAAGTAAAGACAAATTCAATAAACATGTGCACACCACACAAGTGATAATAGTATATATGAATTAAACAATTTATTGTAGTTTATGCATTAAGTCGTTAGCCTAAACTTGTAGACTAAGACTGGCCGTATTTACTTAGGTATTTGACGGTGTGATTCAATTACCATTCTTGGATATATTTATCATTCACAAAGGACTACCTACTAAGGTGAGTACATAGCCCCATGCTTTACAATTATTTAAATGATTTACATCTTTGGGGGTGAGAACATGCTTTGTTTTACAAATTAGACGCAAGTGTACATTTTATACAATGATTACGTGTTTGCCTAAGTAGCGATAACCCACTGAGCCCATTATCATGAACTGTCAATTACTAGATTGTGAGCGCGAGTGTTATAAATAGATCTATTTGGGATTGACATTACCCATTTGGGTGAGTAGGCTAACTGTGACGGTTTGCATGACAAACAATCGTATCCATGTCTGATTTGGGATGTTGCGGGTTAAAACATCATTCACGGGGAAAAATGTTGGCAATTTATCTGCATTCTATACATGTCGAGATTCAGTGTCATGAGCTTAGGAAACATAATTGCTTTTTTGATGTTTTGCATCATGTTGCTTTATTCCTAACTTGGAAATCTTGCGGTCCTTCAATTGATTTACATAAACCTATGAATTCACCAACTTTATGTTGACGTTTTAAGCATGTTTTTCTTAGGTCAATAAGGCACGAGGTGCCAAGATACATTGGGGGTCACTCTTTGGAGAGTCAGTACTAAAGATTTGGGCGTATTACATTTTGGGAACATTTGTTATAAACCGAAATCTTTACTTATATTGTCGAACAATTTAAAGCCATGAGCTTATGTAATGAACAAGTATTTGTTAATCCAATGTATCTTTTTAAAACGACACGTTTAGTGGTCGTTCTCATATCTTGTGCTATTGATCTATAAGTACGCCTTGGATATTCTTACTCCCGATGCTATTCGATTTGGAGGGTGTTTACAGATTGGTATCTAGAGCCAAGGTTATAGAGAACTAGGTCAAAAGTTTTTGTCTGGACTATAACCATTTTCAAAACACTGAATTCACAAATGGGGTTTGCACGGGACACACATACATTACTTGTTTGCAATCTAGCATACATGCTTACATGACATACACTGTTTTAGCATTAGTAGTTACTAAGTGCTTGCATGATTGATATACGCGTATATAAATTATACTACGTATATTACTATAAGAGTCTTATAATTAAATACTTATTAAGGATATGTTTGTTTTTTTTTTCATAGCAGTCTGTCTTCTGCATCATTCCGCTGTCTCCTACACTTCCGTTACACTGATTCCGAGCAGCAGAGTCTTCTGGGGAGCCGATGAGGAGATATCTGATGGAGGTTCTCTACGAGTCATCATATACGGATACGATGGACTCCCTATATAGCCGGTAGCCCCACCATCACCGGATTACATACCAGGCCCCGAGGAGCCACAGACACCACCAGTACCACAGGACGAGGATGAGCGTGAGCCTATGTTCATACAACCACATGATCCTGACTACGTGCCAGTGCCAGAGCCTATATACCCTGAGTATATACCATTGGAGGATGAGCATGAGTTTTTGGCTGAGGAGCAGCCATTACCTCCTGTTATTTCACCTACTGCTGAGTCACCAGGATATGTTGTTGAGCGGATCCAGAAGAGGATCCAGATGAGTATGAGGATGATGAGACCGAGGATGGTCCGGTTGACTATCCCATGGACGGGGGAGAGGATAGAGATGATAATGAAGGTGATTCATCAGGGGATGACGCCGATGATGAGGATAAGGATGAAGAGGATGAAGATAAAGAGGAGGAGGAGGAGGAGGAACACTTAGCTCCGGTCGACTCCGCTGTTGTTGTACCTACTGTTGAGCTTATTTCCCCACCTGAGGGAATAGAGCCTGTTATACCACCACCCTCCACTGACATTACTACCACTAGAGCTTGGATTACTGTCCGGCTTCAGGCTTCCATATCCCTTCTACCAGAGGCAGAGGTTGAGAGACTTCTAGCCATGCCTACTCCACCACCATCACCACCTATCTCACTATTACCACCCTCTGGAGGGGAGCGCCTTGCTAAGTGCACTGCCCTATCTGCATATTCATCACCACCACCAGTGCCATCACCATTACTACCATCATCTGGGTGACTAACCCAAATCTAAACACTCTGGATAGTCTCCACTCAGGCCCTTGTTGATGCGGTTACTGCCCCATTACCATCACCTCCACTACCACCACTACCACCATCTCTATACATACCACCACCTGTTGACCGTAGGGATGATATTCCTAAGTCCGAGCGGCCACCTCGCAAGAGTTCGTGCTTGTTTGCTCTAGGCTCCAGGTATAAGGTCGGGGAGAGTTCTACTACTAGACCTACAGAGGTCGAGGGGTAGACTATAGGTTTTTCAGCACCTTAGATGCTGAAGAGAGACGACGAGGGATTAGATAGGTTAGGTATGGTATTAGGGATACTTGGGTGGATCCGGCAGAGGCAGTTCCTGAGATAGCACCTATGACCATAAGAGAGGTCAATACTAGGGTTACAGAGCTTGTTGAGCTCCATGAGCATGATACGCAGGACTTATATGCTCTATTAGAGGATGCTCAGGATAGTAGGACTCGCACATCACAGCGAGTCGCTATGGACTCGCAGCGGGTCAACTTGCTTATGAAGGATAGGATAGCTCATCAGGAGACAGTACTGATTGTAGAGGAGGAGGCCTATGCTTCTCGAGAGGCTTGGGCTCATGCGATAGGATTGAGTCAGGCAGCCTATTATGAGCTTCAGACCTACCGTGAGCAGGTATATGCACACGAGTCCTAGCTCCATGCACATTAGACATAGCTACAGTTACAGGGTACTCTTATTCAGACACAGCACCAAGTACACGAGACTCGCTTCTAGATGCAGCAGGCTGAGATGGCAGCATTTCGAGAGACGAGCATAGCGTCCAGGCATATTGAAGGCAAAGACTCTTTGAGTGATTAGTGGGGGGACAGGAGCAGTGAGGAAGAGTAGACGTAAAGGATGACCAGTGGTCGAGGGGGGGGGAGGAGGGGAGGTTGGGTGGGTGGTCCGGTGAGGGTTGGGTGTGCTACAGGACGACGCATCATTGGACCATAAGGCCAGTTAATCGATGAGATAGACATTATCATCTCTGGGGCATTCTCTGCTAAAGGCTATCTCAGATGGCTAGACTGACTCACAGTACGGTGTACTACCATCAGTAGCTACAGCGCTTGACGAGTAGGACACGGCGATGAGCTCACACATTCTAGATCTTATATCAATCATTTCTTCTTGCACTTGCCTTCTGCGACTGTCATAGCTGTCTACTCTCTGGCGAGGCACAATCTGCGGTCACTGCCTCACAAAGTCTGGCCGATCGGCGTAGGGGGAGTGACGGTCTTTTTGGAGACTATATGATATTGTTGTGTGGCGCCCCAAAAGGGAACTATTTCAAGTCTCCGATTGGGTTCCAGCTGGTAGATGAATGACTATGCGTGAGTGGATTAGTGGTGTGTGACTAGATAGTGGAGCCTGCTATTGTGTGTTTTAGTGTGTGAGCCTGCCTCAGTGCTATGAGTGTGTGTGTAAATTATTGTATATCTTGGCATGATTATGACCTCACGTTTTATCTCTTGTGATTTAGATAAATCATGGCACCTGCGACAAGACGAGGACCGAATACCACTCCTAACAACACCAACCCAAACAACATGACCCCAGAATCCGTTCAAGCAATGATTGATCAAACTCTTCTGCAAAACTCCACTAATGGAGATGGAAGCCACAGTTCACAAGAGGATAACCAAAGGAATGTGCAAACTGCGCGCCCTTGTTTCTACGCTGACTTCATGAAATGTCAACCTTTGAACTTCAAAGGAACTGAAGGCGTGGTCGGTTTAACTTAGTAGATCGAAAAGATGGAATCAGTTTTCAATATTAATGGTTGTACTATTGAAAATCAGGTTAAGTTTGCCACCTACCCTCTATTAGGGGCTGCTTTGACTTGGTGGAATGGTCAGATCAGATCCTTACATCCTGATGCATATTCACTGACTTAGGAAGTGCTCAATAAGAAGATGACGGACAAGTATTGTCTGCAGGGTGAAATCAAGAAACTAGAAATTGAGTTGTGGAACCTAAAGGTCAAAGGGAACGATGTTCCAACATACACTGAACGTTTCCAAGAGCTAACCCTGATATATACCAAATTTATTGCTAATGAAACTAAGAAGATTGACAAGTACATCAGTGGACTCCCTGATAACATTTATGGAAGTGTCAAGTCCTCTAGACCCAAGATGTTGGATGAGACTATTGAGTTGGCTAACGACTTTATGGATCAGAAACTCCGCACCTATGCGAAAAGGCAGACTGATAACAAAAGGAAGGCTGATGATTCATCCAGAAACAACCATGGTCACCAACAACAACCCTTCAAGAGGCAGAATGTCACCAAGGTCTACAATATATGGACATGTGAAAAGAAGCCGTATGGGGATCTTTGCCCAAGTGTACCAAGTGCCATTTTTACCACAATGGACCGTGTACTTAGAAGTGCCACAAGTGCAACAAGGTAGGGCACTTTGCCTACGATTGCAGGAGTTCTAGCAACACAAAGGTTGCTAATACTCAGAAGGGAAATGGGGCAAATCCCAAAGGGAATGGTTGTTTTGAATGTGGAGATCTAGGAAACTTCAAAAAGGATTGTCCCAAGTTGAAGAATAAAGATGGGGGAAATGGGAGTGTACAAGGCTGGGTGTATGCAGTTGGGAATGCGAAAAAGAAAGGAAATGCATCGAGGGACCCGGACTCCAATGTCGTCACGGGTACGTTCCTCTTAAACAACCGCTATGCATCTATCTTATTTGACACTGGCACCGATAGAAGCTTTATATCTACTGCGTTTAGTTCCTTGATTAACATCACCCAAACTCCATTAGAAAATAGTTATGATGTCGAATTAGCTGATAGGAAAATAGTTAGGGTAGACACTATTATGCGGGGTTGCAGTTTAAATTTCTTAAACCATCCGTTCAACATAGATCTAATGCCCGTAGAACTGGGTAGTTTCGACGTTATTATCGGCATGGATTGGTTAAGAAGGTGTCACGCCGTGATCGTGTGTGATGAGAAACTTGTTCGAGTTCCCTATGGGAATGAAACCTTGACCTTTCATGGTAATGAAAGTAACAACGGGAGAGAATCTCGGTTGACCATTATCTCATGTTCAAAGGCTCAAGAGTACATGGCAAAAGGGTGTCAGATCTTTTTGGCACAGATATCTGCCAAGAAAGAGGAGGACAAGTCGGAAGGAAAGCAACTTAAGGAAGTACCAATCGTCCAAGATTTTCCTAAAGTGTTTCCCGAGGACTTGCCGGGTCTTCCTCTGGCTCGACCAGTGGAATTCCAGATCGACCTAATTCCAGGAGCCGCCCCCGTAGCTCGAGTACCGTACCGATTGGCTCCGCCCAAAATGAAGGAATTGTCGGAACAACTATAAGAGCTTTCCGACAAGGGCTTCATAAGACCTATTTCCTTGCCTTGGGGAGCCCCGGTATTGTTTGTCAAAAAGAAGGATGGGTCATTCAGGATGTGCATCGACTACAGGGAATTAAATAAGCTAATAGTAAAGAATCGTTACCCACTCCCAAGAATTGATGATTTATTTCATCAACTCCAAGGATCTAGTATTTATTCAAAGATAGATTTGAGATTGGGTTATCACCAGCTTAGAGTACGAGAGCAAGACATTCCAAAGATAACATTCTGAACTCGGTATGGTTATTACGAGTTTTAGGTTATGCCATTCGGGCAAACAAATGCACCTATGATATTCATGGACCTCATGAATCGAGTGTGCAAGCCCTACTTGGATAAGTTCGTAATCGTCTTCATTGATGACATACTTATTTATTCAAAGGACAAGAAAGAGCACGAAGAACATTTTAAAGTGATTTTAGATTTGCTTAAGAAGGAGAAGTTGTATGCCAAGTTTTCAAAATTTAAATTTTGGATCCCGAAGGTACAATTTCTCAGTCACGTCATTGATAGCAGAGGCATACATGTGGATCCAGCCAAGATAGAATCCATTAAGGATTGGGCATCTCCTAAGATATCGACGGAGATTCGCCAATTTTTAGGTCTTGCTGGTTACTATCGGAGATTCATCAAGCGATTTTCGAAGATTGCTAAATCAATGACTAAGCTCACTAAAAAAGGAGTCAAGTTTGACTGGGGTGAAAAGGAAGAAAATGATTTTCAGTTAATAAAGCAGAAGTTGTGCAGTGCGCCAATTCTGGCTTTACCTGAAGGAAGCGAAGATTTTGTGGTCTATTATGATGCGTCACACAAGGGTTTAGGTGCTGTATTGATGCAGAGAGAGAAGGTGATTGACATACTTCTCGACAACTAAAAATCTATGAGAAGAACTACACCACTCATGATTTAGAACTTGGATTGGTAGTGTTTGCTCTAAAGATATGGAGACATTATCTATATGGAACCAAATGCACCGTATTCACCGACCATAAAAGTCTACAACACATTCTTTCCTGACCAAAGGATCTTCACATGAGCACGTCGTTGGCTATAATTGCTAAGTGAATTACGATACTGACATACGTTATCACCCGTGAAAGCAAACGTAGTGTCCGTGCATTGAGCCGTAAGGAACGGATGAGCCAATACGGTTCGAGCCTAATTATAACTATTGTCCTTGAATCTTCCCAAAACGAATACTATAAAACTCAGATCGAGCCTTAAACCAGAGAAACTTGAAATGAAGACGTAAGGTGGTTGATCAAAAGTGATTAACCTAAGGAAAGTTGGAACCAGCACCATGGAACTTTAGTTTAAATGGTAAAAAAGAGTTTGGTTACCTTGCTACGACGACTTAAAGATCTGTGGTTATGCACGAAATCCCATAAGTCTAAAGTAACTATCTATCCCGTTCTAAAAAGAATTTAATGTGTTACCAAGACATGAAAAAGATATATTGGGGCCCAATATGAAAGCTAGACCATCGCCACATAGTTAGCAAGTGCATGACGTATGCAAAGGTTCAAGGCCGATCATCAAAGGTCCATCAGGAATGTTAGTACAAACCACATACCCCAGTGGAAGTGGGAATAATATCAGCAAATGGATTTATCACCAAGCTTCCTAAGTCGTCACAAGGTTTTGACACCATCTGGGTAATTGTGGATCGACTCACAAAATCTGCTCACTTCTTGCCAATAAGGGAAAATGACCCATTAGATAAGTTGGCAAGGTTGTACCTGAACAGGATAGTAGCAAGACACAGAATACCTGTTTCAATCATCTGTGATCGTGATGGGAGATTCACATCAAATTTCTAGAGATCATTTCAGAAAGCTTTGGGTACAGACCTGAGTATAAGCATTGCATATCATCCAGAAACTGACGATCAAAGCAAGAGGACTATTCAAACACTCAAGGACATGCTACGTGCTTGCGTGATCGATTTTGGAAAGGGCTGGGTTAAGCATTTGCCATTAGCCGAATTTTCGTATAACAACAGTTATCATGCTAGCATAAAGGCCGCACCTTATGAGGCACTTTATGGCCAAAAATGTCGATCACCTGTGTGCTGGGCCAAAGTTGTAGAAGCTCAACTGACCGGTCTAGAAATGATCCAAGAAACAACGGAAAAGATCGTCCTGATCAAGCAGAGAATTCAAGCTGCTCATGATCGATAAAAGAGCTACGCTGATTTGAAGCGAAAGCCGATGGAGTTCGAAGTTGGGGATAGGGTTATGCTCAAGGTCTCACCTTGGAAAGGGGTTGTACGATTCGGTAAGCGGGGCAAGTTGAACCCGAGATATGTCGGACCTTTCAAAGTGTTAGCCAAGGTTGGGAAGGTTCCTACAGGAAAGAACATTCCTTAAGAGTTGAGCAAGGTACACCATACTTTCCAATGTGTCTAATCAGAAGAAATTGTACTCTGCGAACCATTAGTCATGCCGTTAGGAGAATTCACGTTGATGAAAGCCTCCAGTTTTGTGTGAAAAGCCCGTGAGATCATGAACGGGATATCAAACGATTAAAGCAAAGCCGGATACCATTGGTTAAGGTTCGCTGGAACTCTAGGAGAGGTCTTGAGTTCACCTGGGAACGTGAAGATTCGTTCAAACAAAAATACCCACACTTTCGCAACCGAGCTCGTCATCACGTACTAAGGTCTTAAGCTTTAAGACAAAGCCCTTTTACGGTAGAGACTGTAACATTTCTCAATTTCAGGTCATTTTACGACTCCTATTATTCGTCACTATTTATTTTAGTCCGATACGCGTTTACTTTTATTTAACTTTTGGGCTAAATCGCGTAGACTAGAAATAATCATTTAACGTAAACGGTCACCAAATAAATTAAGGTTTACGTCAAGCAAGTGTTATGTAATTATTAGGAAGATAATTATTAACTTTGCGTATTTTATTTTTATTGGTCACGTAAAAGGCTTACGATTCGTAATAAAATACATTTAGACACACCCCCGAAAATACCTAAGACTTACTAGACTAAACCAATACCCACATTTAAACCTTAAACCGAAAAATATTCAAATTCTTGTGTTTAGCCTAGCCATTTGTGGGGAATGTGGGTACACAAAACACTTAACTATTGTGAAGTAGTGCTAAATCTTCTAATTATCTCCTAAGTACATGTCCCCCCTATGTGAATAAACCTGTACTTAATGTCTCCTAGTTAATCTAATGTACATTGGATATTAGCCACTTTGGATCCTCCCTTTGTGTCTTGATATCTGCGACAAGCTAAACACACACTTATTATTTAGTTTAATAGCTAAAACCAACCAAACCTCTCAAACATATGATTTACTGCTTTTATAAAATATAAAAATACAAAAATAATCTTCTCTCAACCCTTAGAATTCGGTTAGACCATGATCAAGCCTTCATAACCTATTCCTCTAGAGAACAATAACAACCCCCGAGTCTTGCCTATACTACACTACAACGATTAGGTACACTGCCTAGGGAGTTGTAAACTTCTTGTAGAAGTCCCTTACGACAACCGCAACAAGTTTTTGGTGCCGCTGCCTGGGAAATAGTTAGGTTTTGATCATAGTTTAGCTTAGTTCTACTTGCTTGAATCCTTTCAAGTAAGACTTTAATTTCCGCATATTAGCTTTCTCTTAGTCTATCTTTTCTTTGTGTTATCTGTTTCGTAACCCATTCTCTTCAACCACCATGGGAGACGAGAATCCTATCCGAACTCTAGGAGACTACTCCAAACCTACCCACGAGGGCTATAGGAATACCATTGAGCTCCCCGTAGGGAACAACGTGGTACCTCTTCGATCCGACACCATCCGGTTGGTGCAAAACGGATGCTCATTCTATGGACTTTGGTCTGAGGATCCAAACCAACACCTCAAGGATTTCCTTAAACTGGTGGACTTACTTGACCTTGATGGTGAAAATAGGGAAAGAACGCGCCTGTGTTTATTTTAATTTTCCCTTCGCGATCAAGCTAGCAATTGGCGTGAACACCTTCTAGCAGGATCCATCACCACATGTGAGGATCTTACTACCCGATTCCTTGCTCAGATCTTTCCACCGGGAAGGACTGCAAAGCTCCACAAAGCTTCGCAACGATATCCTTATGTTCCAACAACATTATGGAGAATTTTTATCCGAAGCATGGACTCGTTTCAAGGACTTACTACAAGAATTCCCTTATCATGGCATCGACCTTTGGCTCCAAGTCCAAATTTTTTATTACCATGTCAATCCCGTCACAAGACGAACCATTGACTAATCGGCCGGTGGTAAGCTTTGTGACCGAAATGCCAAAGAATCCTGGGCATTATTAGAGGACCTCACCCTCTATGACAACGAAAGTTGGAACGACCCAAGGGATTTCGCTAAGTCGATCAAGGTAAACGCTTTGCCTCAAGATGTCCCGAGTACATCCGATCGCCGTATAATCGAGCTCAAAAATCAAGTCTAACGCTTGATGGAAGCTCATCTTGCTCTGACACAACCTACTCAAGTGAACAAAATCACTACCTCATGTGAAATCTGTAGTGGTCCTTACGACACTCAGTATTGCCTGGATAACTTCGAGCAAGCTTATGTTAAGTATGCATCCTCGCGTACAAACAAAATAGGAGGTAAGAGGTTCACTCCGAACCAAGGGCCAAGGAATTTCAATGATGCCGCCAACACCTGGAAAGAGAAACCAAACTTCAACTGGGCACGTTCCTAAACCTTCACGAGCCCATAAAACGGATCAATCTCCGTCCACTCCTCTAGTTATCAAATGAAGCTTGATAAGGCATTAGTTGATTTTGACTCTAACCAAGATAAGAGGTTATCTCACCTAAGAACCCAACTCGGACAACAACATGACAACATGATTGGAAAGATTAACCTTTTTTGGAAAACTGTTTCCAAAAAACTCAATGACATATCTACCCCCGAAAATGCAGGAAACTCCATGGCCTCCAAGAGCATTGTAGCAATCAGTCATGTCGAAAGGGAGGAACTAAGAAAGAAAGGAATCAAAAGCCCGTCGAAGTTGATCTCCCCAAAATATCTCTCTCTCGCATCCATAAAAGAACTAGACAAGAATCTGTCAGCTTCAAAGCGCGTTCACTTCGTCAATTCGATCGTCATCCTTAGCAAGGACAGTGATACGGAAGAAGACGTCTCATCAACCAACACATGCAGACACGACCTCGGTAAAATGACGAGAGGAAATAAAGAAGTAAAGAAGCAAGGCATGGAGGAAGATGAAATGGAAACCGACGTGGAAGTTGAAGAGGTGATTGAAGAAGAAGAAAGTGAATTTGAAACTGATGAGGAAATAGAAGAAATACTCGAAGAGGAGGAAGAGGATGAAAACTTTAACTCCTTCCCAACTATGAAGGAGTTATCACGTCATGAATGGTTATTAAAGAATCCTCGACCCCCGTGGGTAAAGGCGAGATGAGCTAACCTACCATAAGTACCTTATGTGTGGCCCAATACCCTCAATATTTCTACGAAACCCCATCATTACAGAAGGATGCCCCTCGAACCTCAAGATACCATGCAACATTGGGCATGTGCATGTAGAAAAAGCCTACATTGACCTTACCTCCCCTCTAAATATCATGACCCGAATGATATATAATTAGATCTAAGGAGATCACTCTGACCTAGGGAAGATGCGATATGGAGAGTTGCAATTTCACAGGAAGGATTAAAGGAATGCATGTCTTTGTAGGAAACTTCACCTATATCGTGGACTTCATGATTATTGAGAACATTAGCTCAATTATAGACCTTAGGCTGTACCTTTTGCGCATACATCTAAACTCGCTTATGATGAATCTTTAGGATTAATTAGGTTTGCCCAAAGGGACGATGAGGTCGTGTTTAGAATGCCTCAAAACACAAAAGAATTAGACCTAGTATCTTCTTTAGAAAAGGATAAGTTTGAGGAATTCTTTGTGGAAAGCCTAAAGGTTAGAAAAGAGGGATTTAAGCATGTCCTCGAAAAAAGAAAAGGATATTACAAAGCTTGCATGAACCTTGGACGTACTTATAAAAGTGATAGGGAAACAATCAAAAAACTCAAAACTAACCACATATGTATCATCAAGCTTAAGGAGTGAAAGGATTTCGAGTCTAGCTACAAGACTCGTAAATAAAGAAAAGCGCTTCTTGGGAGGCAACCTAATATTTACTTTTCCCACGATTAGGAGTGTCATGTGTTTTACTCTTTTCATTTTATTCTATCATGTTCGAACACTATCTTGTAATCATGCTTTGTATTGTTTTTAACCTCGTCTTAATTTCAATCAAATGTATTTTGCAAACAATAAGTATAGGGGAATCTATTCAGTTTTTGAACCAAGTTCAAGCATGTTAAATAAATTGTTTAGATTAATTCGTGTCAGTTTCGAGTCATATGAGTAAATTGTCAAATCTCAGGTTTTATGCAGCTATTTATACAGGAATTAACTTATGGAATCAAGTGCAAGAAATTTTTCATCAAAAACATAAATTTTGTTTTCACAGAACGTGGAGACGGCGTCACGATTTACACGCGACGCTGTCACCACGACACCTGTGACGGGGTCGGGATTCTCCTGACGGCGTCAAACGCCCAAGTCCAAAAAACTTAAAGTTTTTAATTATTTTTGAAAATAAAAATTGCATAACATTTAAAATATGAAATCTTCTGTTATAAACCTGCAAAACCAATAAGTTTGACAATTCTCTCATCCTATCTTTACTGCTTTATCGAGTCAAACCCTAAATTCATATTGTATATTTGTATATCGCACATTTTATGCTTGGTATAGTTGTCTTTGTCTTTGATTACAGGTTATATTTGATGAGAAGAAGAGTGCAAATTCTTAGTAAGTTTCATTGGATGATGATTTAACCAGTTATCGCATGTTTTTTCTCCATTATTAAGCAAACCAGGGGAGTACTAGTTTCTTTTCCTTGTTTTCTTTTCCCTTTAATTCATTTTTACGGGTACTTTTATAGAACATTGGGGACAATGTTCAACTTAAGTGTAGGGGGAAAATAAGCCTTAGAAACTATTCTTTCATTTTCCATTTGCTTTGTCCTTAAAATAATGGGTAATATATCGAAACATAGCATAAGAGGTAATTTTGACCTAAATTTAAATTTTTTATGACACATACCGATGAAAACCAAGTATTAATAGCGTATTATGATAGGAATTTATATTACTAACACAAAAACCCTCAAATTCCACCCCCCAAAATGTGAGGTTCGCCCTTAGATGTTATACCTTTAGCTTGTTCGAGTTAAGGAGTGAGCAATCATATGTGTCTATTCCGTCGTTACAGATGTGTATGCATGGTTTTGTCACCTTTTCTGGAACATTGGTATTGGTTACTTTAGGATTATAAGAGTGTACCAGTAGTATATTAAATTCTAGAACTTGTTTTTGTGATGCATCCCGAGACCGTATAGTAAGTGGTAGGATTTTCTTGATAAGAGGCATTAGGATTAACTCATGTTTTAAACCTGTAATTGTTATGATAGTCACACCGATCATATAACTATCCCACACCCTTGCCATGCACTCACCTTTAGTGCAGGATACCCCTAGTAAAACCCTTTGAGCCTATCCTTTTTTACGGTTATCATAATTTTTTGGTTAAGCCGGACTATTAATGAAGAACATTGTTCACCCTTACATTAATTGTTACACCCAAATAGCCTTAGCCTACCTTGTATGTACTCGCTTTTAGTACATTATTGTGTTAACCCAAGTTAATTATTTGAGTACACAGTTGCTAAGTCCTTATCCTTGTAAATACTGTTTTGGGACGATTGTGTAACACCCCCAAAATGGGTCCCAGCAGAATATGATGTTCTAGGGGTATTACTTCATAGATCAATAGCACAAGATATGAGAACGACTTCTATAAGAGTCGTTTAAAAACTGATACATTGGATTTTATGAATGGTTCGTTACAAAATCCTATAGTCTTAACTTGTTTAGCTTGAAAAAGTAAAGATTTCACAACACAACAATATCCCAAAATGTAATGCACGTAAATCTTTATAGTAATATGACTTCAAAAGACGACCATCCAATGTATCCTTGACTTGCACCTTATTGGCCTGAGAAAATATGTTTAAACTGTCAATAATAATGTTGGTGAATTTATAGGTTTATAAATTTAATGAAGCGGATAGCAAGATTTCCCTATAATAAAGTAACAAATACAGTATCACAAAAATGTATTTTGAAATGCACTAAGCTCATGACACCGGAGCTAAACAATGTATGTATATTAAATACATATAAATAACTTTGCCCAATGTAGATGTTCAACCCGTAACATCCATGAGTCCAGATGGTATACGTTCGTCGTTTCCGGCCAACCGATAAACTAGCAAGCGCTACTTGCCTAAACGGGGATGTTAATCCCAAATAGATCTATTCATAACATTCGCGCTTATAATCCAGTAATTAACAGTTTATGATGATAGGCATAGTGGGTTAAAGCTACTTAGGCAAACTTGTAATATTTGAAATAAAATGTATTTGCATCCATTTTGTAAAACAAACATGATCTCATCCCCGAGATTTGATAAATGATTGAAAAGTATAAGATGAGGACTATAAACTCACATCAAGTAATGATAACGTAGAAGCAAGGTAGTGGCACGAAAAATGATGCAAAAGGCTTTATCCGCAACCTATGAATAAATAATACATATTCACTAAACAGAAAAATAATAATATAAATACTTGCAATCTCGTCCCTAGTGTGCTCGAACTATATTTGAAATAATGATATTTGAAAACAACTTCTCGTTTTAAAATGGTTAACTATATTAGGTCAACGCAGTCAAAATATAAGTATATAATTTACGACTTCGGACTTTTAAGAAACTAGGTCGTATATACTTTAAAATATTAATTTAGGTCAGTCCTTGGTTTCGTCTCTAAGTATGTTAAATAATTAGACGAAACGTTGACGTTTACTATTTTAGTTAAGCGTACATATTACTAAGTTTTAACATGAGACGACTTAGAGTTTTATAATTAAATTACGGGTTCGTTAGTTGACGATATTGAAAAGTAAAAGTATATTTGAAATCTCATCTGGGTAGTCTACAACTTTCGTTAAGTAAGTTTTGTCTAAAAATGGTCATTTAACGTGTTAGAAACAAGGCTAAACATGTGTGGGTCGCAAGGGCAGTTTTATACTTAGAAAATAAATGTCTTATTTTAGCCTCTCTCATTTGCGTGATCGGAGTTTTAAAGTCAGATTGTGGTTTCAGTACTTAATGTTAGAACAAAATAAAAATACCTTAATAATCTATGGCCTACTGGCTATTATTTATCTTTTATAAATTTTGCATGACTGGGTCGTTAACTGGTTCGAAAGTGGGTCGAAAGGTAGGGGTGTGCGTTGAGCAGTCCTGGCTAAGTGCACACAAAGTGTTCGACAGATTGTCGACACTTGTGACAAACAACCAAAAGTATACGCGAATTGCAAGCAGAATACTAAACGAAAAAGGGTGGTTTTCATTCTAAACTAAAGTTGGTACATCAAGCTTTACATAACAGAACTTAGTTAGTCATTTCCCTTGGTACAAAGGTCACAATAATTCGAGTAAAAGGGCTCGTTGGCTGTTTGCAAAAGAGGGCAGAGTGACAGTTTTTGTACGTCGACTTTGGGGACTTGTAACTTTCTACTTACTTGATGAAAATAAATGATTTCAGGGGCAAATTACTCATTACATGTCCTATTTTTGATATGAACAAAGTGTAGATTTTTATGACTATCCCTAGATGTCGAAAAACATACATCAAGTCAGAGTTGTAAAGTGCGTTATTAGACTAACATTTCATATATGATTTCTTTCTATCTATTAGTGCGTCTAACTACAAAGGGGCTGAGTTTATCTAAACCTATTACCCTAATTTAGTCATGGCCCTTATAAAGGTTTTAAGGTTATTCGATTTCTATCAGAAGGTATACAAAAGATGTGGTTTTCTTTCTTTATAGATGCTATGCACATAGACTATGGGAGCAAGATAGCATGATATAAAAGAGTAAAAATATATGTAATGGCTCACAGAAAACGCGAGGTTGTGTGCGTAAAGGACTTGACCCAATGAGAAAACCCTAACTGCTTGAAAACCTTACGTGACTCCAAACCAACGAATTTTCACCACCGTTTCCTCTCCCGACGAACCAACACTACCTCTTTTGCTGTCTTAATGCTCGAACAACAGGAAGTGAAACACCCAAGAACCTTGTTAGGGTTAGGGTTTCGCGTATGAAGAAGGTATAAAAGGGCATGGGTTTGTTGGTAGGTTATGTATGAGTCAAAACCAGGAAGACAAGAAATCAAGTGGGATAAATGAAGTATGAGGCTCCTGAGTTGAGTTGTTGTTGTGGTTTCAAAGGGGTAGGCATGGCCTTCATATACACACATACTTTGGCATGCATAATAACTTGTTTTCAAGTCACATTCTTGTGTAATTGCATTCAAGGGAAAGAATACTTGGGTTTCTACATAAACAAGGTATAGTGATTAAAAGATGGTTACTGTAGGAGGCATGGTGGCAAAACCAAGAAAATTGCAGCCTACATATCACGAGATTGTGTGGGTTTTGTAAAGGGCTTGGGCTTTTACAGTTGGACAAAAAGGGATAGAGAAATTTAAGGAGACTTTGTAGGGATTTGCTATCTTTTCCTTTGCATTACACGATTTGAGGAGGAATGAAAACAAGAGGTACATGATTTATTTGCTACATTGAAGGAGTATATGGACTTTATCCTAATTTATTTAGTTTCCTAATGTATAAGAGTTAAGATTTTTGGTGTAGTTTATTTTGAATGGGCTTTACCTTGACAAAGTTTATTGTATGCGATCATGTAAATCTTCTTGACGAGAAATATAAAATAAATGACGAATAGAAAGGGTTCAAGTAAGGTCTTAATAGGTTTAGGTTACAATTCTAGCTTAACGATAACGTTTGATGCCTACGCGATTTAACTAGTGTGGTTTAAATGGAAGTAAACATACAAAACCCAATAAATGAAAAGGAACATCAAATAATTGGGATCAAAATATGACTTGAATAACATGGGGTGTTATACATCTTACACATCTCCTCTAGTTTCCTGCCCTCTCCCCATACTATCAACAATCTCAGCTAAATCTAACCGCGCACGCCTCTCCTCTGCGATCTATAAACACAACTCCCGGTTCTCCATATACGTATCACTAATGGCATGCCACAGAGCTGCTCTCTGTGCATCCGTCTGACCTGCCCACGAATTCAGGGCTAATACTGGTCTCCAAATTGCTCTAAAATTTACTGCAACCCTCTCCTGCTCATGCTCTAGACTCCTAAATCGATATCTCTGGGAGAAGATCTCATCTCTGACTACCCCTGACCTGGTAAACAACTCCCCTATATCCCTATCATACCTCTCAAACAAAAAAGGTGATAGCTCCCCTAATCGTACTGTATGATCATGAATCAATCCTCCCTGCATCTCAACCCGGGCTCCCAACTCAATCAAAAATCCCTCAGTCTCGGTCGTAGCGGGTGAAGCTACAGGCGATGGAACGGTCAGTGGTATCATAGGTGATGAAATAAGCGAAGGAACGATAGAATGTGCTGGGGAAACAGGAAGAGAACCAGACGATCACTTAGGAGATGGCGGTGTCTGAACAGGTGGTGCTGGTGATGGGTAAGCAGGAACATCAATGTAAGCTCTACCATCTTCTGGGTCTATCCATGTAGTGAGTATGAGCTGCCTAAGTGTCGACACTCTCTCTGGTCTCTCAGGCTCTGGTACAGATCCAAAACCCTAACCTACCTTGAATACACTGGGCATATGGCCCTCTCTCGATGCTATCTCCTGGCGTCTCAATGCCCTATAACCCAATCCTAGAGGCTCACCTATGGCTGTCTTTACAACCAGGGTTGCCCGCTACTGACCCTCTGGTACAGCCTCATCCCCTCCTAAACCAAGACTCTCGACTATCATACCGGGACCCTCTTCCCTCGCAACAAGACCCTCGTCCCCTGCAGCAGGACCCTCATCCTCTACAATAGGACCCTCTTCCTCTGTGTCCTCGCTCTCACTATCAGAATATAAACTCTCCTCTACCTCCTCGTCCTCCTCCTCATCATCATCCTCTACTAACTCAGACGTACCTTAAGAACGCTTCCGTGAAGGAATTTCTGGTGGTGATGATGATGGTAAACTCTCGCAAGAGGACCTAAACCTCTTACAGAACGCTAAATCGGACATAGCTGCCACCTCTACTATACTGACAAAGAGGCTAGGTAACATCGCAGGCTGAACACGCACAGCCATATGTGCGGTCCTACAGAGAAATGGAGCCAATATGGGTGTAGTATGGGTAAGCGGGTGATCTGGTGAAAGTGGTGTGGTGAAATCCGATGGATTGGATCTCGCACCGGATGTGTCAGAACCCTCTGACTCCTTAGCATGACGCGTGGGTGGTGTACTATCAGGTAGTGAAGTGGGTGATGCTACAGTGTGGGGTGACTTAGGTGTCTCAGTCTTAACTAAATAAGACTGCCTAATAGCCTTATAAGGATCCTCAGGAAATTATACGGGCCCTTGGAGGATCTGAGTTATGTCAGTCTGGGTGGAAATCTCTGGGTCAACAAACACTAAGGTAGACATCCCGTGATAACACAATAAGAAGGGTATAAATATTTCATAAAATATCATTA